>CADDIJ020002425.1:0-62307 GCA_902809745.2 Tetradesmus lagerheimii | reverse complement strand
CCACCCCCTCGTCCCCATGTTCCCACCCACCAGGGTACTGCATTTTGCCGCATGGTACTTACAAGATACTTACAATATGGGGCCGATGGCGTTGATGCTATGGCTTAATGGGTAACATGATGATGATGATGAAGATACTTACAATATGGTGTCCTGCAATCCTTCATGCAGGGTGTGCGTGCAGCTGGCGAGGATGACGATGCACCTCTGGATGAGAGCGACTCGCTGCAGGTGTCTGCGCGGCTGCGCCTGCTGTGGAGCGACTGGCGCAAGCTCTCCACAGCGCAGCAGCGCACATGGGGAGACAAGCAGCTGGGTGAGTGCGTGCTGCTGCTGCGGTGGATGCATCGGGCCAGCATGCATAATGTATTTCGCCGTACATGGCGGCAGCATAGCTAGGCAGCAAACAAACTGCTGCTGCAGCTCACAGGTCTTCAGCATCGTCTCCTGCCTGGGCACTACACCTTGCAGCTGGAACTTGCCATGGTGCTGCATTGTTGTGCTTCTACCTGCAGTCCTGCCATCTCCTGCTCCGCATCTCCACATCCGTCTCCTCGCCTAGCGCTCAGCCTGCAACCCCTCACTCTTTGCTCTCTCACTCATCTCACTCTTTGCACGCTCCGCCTGCGCACCCATCTCTCCGCGCAGCCTCCGATGCCGCAGCCACCGTCAAGCGCAGCAACGCGGCAGCAGATCCCAGCAAGCCCAAGGGCCGCCGCCCCGGCTCTGCAACCGCAGGCCCTAGCCACGCTGCTGTGGACGCTGATGCGCTGCCCAGCCACCACCGCGCACGCAAGGGCGCCGCAAAGGCTAAGGCCAAGGCGGCAGCCGCAGAAGGAGATAAGATGGACGCTGAGTACAGGCGTGCTGAGGCGATGATGCACAGCAACATGGCGCTGCTGGCTGAGATGCAGAAGTGGGAGAAGGAGGACAAAGAGGCAGACGACGCTGCTGCAGCAGGCCTGGTGAGTCCTTCAACGGGTGGCATGTGGTGTGGTTGGTAGGGCAGTGTGATAGAACGAGAGTGTGACGCTGGATGTGGTGGACATGTAGGGCAGAAAACTGGGGCTGCTGCTGCTTGCCTGGCAGAGATCGGTCAGGAGGTGTTGTGTGAGCACAGCAATCGCTACTTGCAGCCTCGCTACTTGCAGCGGTTGCGGTGCTGCAGGTGGTGCTGCTTGAGGCAGGACATCAGCCCCTGGCAGGCATGCTTCTGTGCTGTGCATCGTTCCCCTGCTCCCTCAGTCAGTGCTGCCTCGAGCTGCACTGCTTTTAATCGTCACAGGCTGCAACACAATAAAGCTCTCACAACTTTTGTTGCTGTCGCTGCATTCCCTGCCACCAGACTGTGGAGCAGCTGCGCGAGCAGCGCAAGCAGGAGGCAAACGCTGCTGCGGCAGAAGACAAGGACCAGGCGGACGATGCAGCGCAGCAGGGAGAGCAGCAGCAGGATGCTGCGGGCAAGCGCGGCAGGAAGCGCAAGGCAGCTGCTGCGGCACCAGCCGGTGAGCAGGCTCGTTGAGGGTTGAGTCACGGGGCAGAGCATGCACTGCTGTTGCTGCGCCTGTTCTGTTGAGTGATGCATGCAGTCACGAGATTCATGACGGGGCAGAGCATTGTGTTTTTGATGCTGGGGCTGTTCTGCGTGCTCTGCTCTATTCTGGCGCGGAGCGTACCAACGGTGCTTTGCTTGATGTCTCGGTGTGGTGTAGGCCATGGTGGCTGTGTGCGCTGCTAATACTCTGGTTTCTCTTGTCAAAAGCTTTTACGTTGCACACTTGTGCTGCTGCATGCAGGTGCACTTGTGAACAACACAGCCAAGAATGCAAGTTACACAGCAGCTGCAATAGTCCCCTGCACTATCGATAACCACTCTGCTGCTGCTTCTGCTGCACCCTGTTGCTGCTTCGCTTCACGTTTCCTGCAGGCCGTGGCCGCCGCAGTGCAGCTGCTGCAGAAGACAGCGATGAGGAGGCATCAGAGGACGAGCAGCAGGACCAGCAGCGCTTGCCCCTGGCCAAGCGCGCCAAGGGCACCAAGGCAGCATCCCGCAAGGCCTCCAAAGCAGCACGCAAGCCTGCTGCTGCTGCTGCCGTCGCTGACGACAGTGATGCAGAGGAGCCTGCTGCTGCTGCTGCTGGCCCCAGCAGCAGGAGGAAGCCCAGCAAGGCAAAGGGCAGCAAGGCAGCTGCTGCTGCTGGTGCCAAGAAGGTGGCAGGCAAGGGTCGGAAGAGTGAGGCGCTGGGCTTTGTGGAGAGTGAGAGTGAGAGCGAGGAGGAGGATGCTGTGGGTGATGACGAGATGGCTGAGATGGCTGCTGCGCTGTCCGAGGGAGACGACTCTGATGGAGATGCCAGCTCAGGTGCGGAGGGTGGGCCGGGGACAGTGCGGGGCTGCAGGGATGTGGCTGCATGGCAGCCCTGGTGTGCATGCGATGTTTCTAGGGGGAGGGGGTCATCAGCTGGCCCAGTGGCGTCTACGTGAAAAATTCATTGACCGTCAGCGTTTTTTGTTGGTTTACCTGGGGGAGCGGAGTCCTACTGGGTGGCCACACACGACTGACCCTCAGCGTTTACTATGGGATAAGTGTCTAGCGGTCAGGAAGCGGCACAACTTTACGAAGTGCATGCTTGCCTGCACGGACTCCATGGTAGCATGGCAGCTTTTGGATATGCAGCTTGTGTCACCACAACGTGTAGCTGCATAATAATGCTGCCTCAGCTGCCCAGCCCAGTAAAAAACGGCACCCTAACGAACACCTTTCTGGCCTTGCCGCTACGCGTGCTGCTGCTGCAGATGAGGACATGGAGGAAGAGGAGGAGCAGCAGCAGGTGCAGCCCAAGAAGCAGAAGAAGCCAGCCGCAGCTGCTGCTGCCGGCAAGGCACGCAGCAACCCGGGCCTTGCTGCTGCACGCGCAGAGGCAGAGGCCGCACACAAGGCTGCGCAGGCCGCGGCGGCAGCTGCTGCAGCTGCTGCAGCGGCAGCGGCGGCCCAGGCTGCTGCTGCTGAGGCTGCTGCGGCTCAGCTTGCTGCTGCTGAGGCTGCTGCTGGCAGGGGCAAGGGCAAGGCAGGCAGGCCAGCGAGCAGCAAGAAGGCGTCAGCAGCAGACAAGAAGGTGAGCTGAGCCATGCTGTTGCGCTGCCGTACCATGCTGCTGGCGCTGCCGAAGCTTAGAAGGGACATTTGCCTTGTTTTGCCACCGCATGAGCGCTTTGTCACTCCTGCAAAGAGCAACCAGACGCCTGCTCCATCTTTATTCTAATCATTTCAACCCTAACTCTGTGCATTGCGTCGCTTCAGGTGGCCAAGTCCGCAGTGGAGGGCAGCAAGAAGCGCCGCGCACCAGCAGCAGAGGAGGCAGACGCAGAGCCTGAGCCCACTGCTGCTGCTGGCGGCAAGCCACGCAAGCAGTCTGCCAGCAAGGCAGGCGCTGCTGCAGCAGCAGCCACGGCAGGCCCGCAGCAGCAGTCACCGCGCCGCAGCGGCCGCAGCCAGCGTGCGCGGGATGAGCCAGCAGGGGCAACAGATGAGGACGGACCAGCAGTCAGCGGCGCAGGTGTGTATCACGGTGGCCGTTTCCGCTTTGTACTTCCCTTCTTTGCTTATTTCTATGGCTAGCAGCATGCTTGCAGTGCTATGCATAGCATATGCCAGCGCCAACAACAGCGCTGTCCCCGCCGGTTGGTGCGTTGTGCCGACGGTGAAATGACGCGTGCGGTAATGTTGCTGCTGAAACGCTCCCTGCAGGCCCCTCTTCTGCGGTGCGCCGCGGCCGCTCCGCTGCTGTTGGCGGCGCGCTCGCTGCGCAGCATGAGAAGCACATCGAGCTGCTGGAGGATGCTCTGTTCAGCAACACGCGCCGCAAGAGGTGAGCTGCACGCTGCAGCAGCTGCACAGGACGCTTGATGATGTGTGGCAGAGCATTGATGTGTCGCTGTGTTCGGCAGCATTGCAGGGTATCTTCCAGGGCTGTAGCAGCCGCCAAATGAGTAGCTCTGCTGCCTGTCGGGTGGGGCAAGTTGGGCGGCTACTGCACCTTGCGTTCTCACTACCTTGAGTGGGTGTTTGTCTCATGTCTTGCGACCTAAATGACTTGTCTTTGCTGCCACTACGCTGCTGCGCCACTGCTTGTTTGCTGCTGCAGTGTTGGCCGTGCCGACAGCCCCGGCCTCGTGGCGCTGGCTGCTGCAGCAGCAGCGCAGGATTCACGCCCCAGCAGGCTGGGCAGGAGCAAGAAGTGAGCCACACAAACGTGATGATGCAGGCCAGCGTGCAGCTGGCACACGCACTGTACATAGCATCGACTATGCATGTAGGTGCATGTGGTGGGTAGCTAGCAGTCGGAAAGGAGCAGCAGCTCCTGCAACATGTGCTGCCTAGGTGTGCTGTGTTGTGCAAGTAACAGCAAGTAGCCAGGAGGTGCAGCCGCAGCCGCAGCAGCAGGCATGATGTGCTGGGCGGGGCTTGCAGTGGGTGTATGGTTGAGCTGTCGCCGCTGTTTGGCCAGAGATGTTGGGGAAGCACTGCTGCCATGTTGGCTGCTTGGTGATGGCGGATACACATGGTTGTGGGTTAGCACTGGCTGTAATATGATGAAGTCTGGCTTGGCATAGCACGACTGAGGCTGCAGTGGTTGCGTGTCCTGTTGGATCAAACAGACACATCTGATGGTGGTTACGAGTTCTGCGTCATGTTTGGTCTACGTGTTCTTGTGAGTTGGCAGTCTACACTGCAGGGGATGTAGCCGCTGCAGTCGCTGCGACCACACTGCATGTGGATGCTGGAGCTGTATGCTGGGTTGAGCACTGTGTGCTACGGCACATCCTTATGGCAAGCTTTTACTGCACACTCAGGGGCTAGGGCATGTTGACCCGTTATGTGATGGACTCTCTTATAAAGTATGGTACTGGTGGGATGTGCCTGCTTTCAGACCAGGCGCACGTTCATGCTGTGACTACTATAGTTGTTGTGACGAGGGGAGTACTTATCAATTATACTAACCGTCATCATGCTGAGTGCACAGCATGGGCGATGTACATGTGTCTTCTGCAGCTTCTGCTGTATTGCACTCAACAATTGCCCACTTTTACAAGTGGCCATAGTGATCAACCAGTTCTGGGTGTAGTAGGCTGTTGTGTTGTTGTATTGACAGCATTGCTTATCAGCAGGCCATTAGGCAATTGCTGGGATGAGCATACGTGCCTCGAGGCCGGCCATGAGAATATTGAACACAAAGTGGTTCCGCCATGCAAGTTCACCGACACGTGTTCTATCAGGCTATCTGACACTGTTGCCATGTCCGTGCATTTGGGTTACCCATGTAACTTCCAAAGTTTATCAGGCCTGGGGCTATTATCAAGCTTGTTGGCACCAGCGATGGTTCCCAGAGCAGCACAGCAGTATTGTTTGTGACGTCTGTTACATCGACAGTTTGAACTGTACTGTCCAAACTTGCAAAATGCGAACGTTGCACCGAAGCAGCCTGGACAAACAACATCACAACAGTGAGCATCTCAGCATTCTTTTATTCTCACGCGAGCGTACCTGCAGCTCTTCTGAGATTCGTGATGAACGCCCCACCAGCTGCTCCGGTGCTTGCCGATCTTCAGAAGCTGCCATGCCGGACCGCCCTGCACCAATTCTTCGTTACGCACTTTCTCGTAGACTGTGCACGGCTACCTCAGGTATGGCGTCAACCAGCAGACCTCAGATTTCGATGCTGCTGTGCCCACTGCAGCTGTACTGCTGTGTGGTCATGCACTGATCTGCAGTGACACTCAGACGCAATGCTCGCCGCTGCTTATATATCTGTGCAGGAGTCATCATTGGAGCAGCAGGCATCTCAGCAAGCAAGCAGCAGCTGGCAGTGCTGCTCTCTGCAGGCAGCGTACAGAGCAGCTCTACTGCAGTATGGCCATACTCCAGCCGATCTGCAGCAAGTAATCTCCACCTATGCCGCTGCAGTGCTGCGTGTCAGCCAGGGCCTTGGCAGTAGAGCTGGGCACCTGCTGCAGCAATGCGCCTTCAGTGCAGCAGAGCAGGTGCACAACCAGCTTGCGAGCCTGCAGCGGGATCAGCAGCTCCTTGCGGTGGCCAAAGAGGCGTTAGCATATGCTGCTGCCCCAGCAGCATGCTTAGTAGAGCATGCAGCAGCACAACAAACAGCAGCACAACACCAAGCACCAAACAGAGTGCAGGATCCTGTGCAGCAGCAGCTGCAGGAGCATGCAGGCCTCAGCTGGAAGCAAACACTGCAGCAAATGATCACATCTGGCTTTGCAGAGGACGGCAACGAGTGGCCTGTGCTGCTTGCCACCAGCAGCAGCTGTTTCAGTGGTGCTGGTCAGGCAAGCAGCTAGGCAGAGGCGCTGCTGTAGTTGATAACAGTCTCCTGCAAGCACCGTCGTGCCCTGCTTGACCTGCAGCAGCATGCAGTAGCAGCGGCCCATGACTGCGTCGGTGTCAGTCGGACAGCAGACATACGTGCAGGGCAGCTGCTGCTGGTGTTGACAGGCTCAGTTTTTCTCCATACTTCCCTCACCATGCGGGCCAGCCCACAGCACACCTGCTGCGACATCCCTTCCAGTGCACAGCTGGTATGCCGTGAACGCTGGACAGCGTCAGTGTGTGGAGGTGACAACAGGCTAGCCACAGCAGGGCTTCTGCAGCTAAAAAGCAGGTGAGCACAGCGCAGTACAGCCAGGCCAATTCATTTATTTGGTGCTTCATTTGCAACGGGCTGCAGATCGTCATCCGTGTCACACTGCGGGTTGCACTGTGCCCGTGTGTGGCTGCTGAGGTCCCTGCGGTCAGGGGCACTGGCGGCCCCTGCTGTGATGCAGCGTGTGTCATCGTCAAATTACCAAATCAAGCCATAGCATCAACGCCATCGGCCCCGCGCCCCCCCCCCTCCGGGCGGAAGAAAGAGGGAGCACCTCTATGTTTGCAACTATTGCGCACATCCCAAGCTTTCACAAGATACGCAGCAATGCTCCTAGATACCAGTCGGCAAACCCCCTTGCTACCCCAAACATGCAGCATGCGTGTCACAAGATTGGAGGCTCCAACCAGCAGACAGCTAGCTTGAGCATCCTTTGTGCACATGCTTGCAAGCTATTCTTCACAGGTTATTCATCAACAAGCGAGCAAAGTTTGACCACAGCGCGACAACTGACTGTGCTGTGCCGTGCTTTGCAGGATGCACTGCTTGCTGAAGTGGCGCTGGCGCTGCCTAGACTGCGGCACAGCGGATCTGGGGACGCTTGCAGACTAGGAGTCAGGCGTATATTGCAGCGTAGAACGCATACACACCCGGCATAGCAGTCATTAGCGAGCTGGTGCCTACACAAGTTCAGTTGCCACCCATCTTGTCTTTTTGTTGATTCTGTCCGTGTTCACAGGATTGAAGCCTGATGAAGGGTGAAGAGCCCGAAACGCGTCGCTTTCCATGTAATACGACAAAACAGAGTCAACAATAATCTCATCATCATCATGTTACCCATTAAGCCATAGCATCAACGCCATCGGCCCCGCGCCCCTCAGGAGCGGAAGAAAGAGGGAGCACTGCTCCATTGTGTTTGCAAATATTACGCACATCCCAAGCTTGGACAAGATACTCAGCAATGCTCCTAGATATCACTCGGCACACCCCCCTACTCCCCCAAATATCATCAGAAACAAAACGCAACAACTTGGTGGATGCATCAGTCAACGACAACACATTGCGCAATTTTTCAACAATAATCTGAACTTGTCTCAACAGTAGCTGTAGCCAGTCGCACTACGCTATTGCTTTTCAAACCGTTGTGCTGGTTGCTACAATTACACAGTTACACTTGCCGGCGGTTGACCGGCTGCCCCACACCCTGCCGCAACCAACTGCAGCTCCATCACCACCCAAACTCGCCCACGCCACCACCCATGCCTCCTCAGCCGTCCCCACCGCCCATCTCTGCCTGCTTCTTCCTGCCCCTGCCCCTACCGCGCCCCCTACCCCTGCCCCTGCCAGTACCACCAGCAGCAGCTGCGTCACCGCCCTGCGCATGCATTTGGCCAGCTTTGCCGCTGCCTGGAGGCCTGCCGCGTCTGCCCCTACCCCTGCCAGTGCCGGGGGCACCAGCAGCAGCAGCACCCCTGCCAGGCCCGGGAGGCCTACCCATCCCCCTGCGCTTAAAGCTGAGCGCTGCTACACCACCTACGCCAGCAGACGCTGCAGCACCACTCACACCGGGGAGGCCGCTGGCTGCGGGGCTCGCACTGCCTGGCGTAGCAGCACCAGCAAACCCTAAACCTCCTCCTGATGCCGGCGGCGGCGCTGAGCCGCCAGGCTGGAAGCCAAACCCTGTCGGCTGCTGAACCCCAGCGCTGGGCGTGGTTAGGCCGCTGCTGAATCCTGGGATGCGGCCTGCTGTGAACCCTAAGCCCTGCTGCTGGGCGGGGCCGGGGCTGGGATCTTCAGGGTTTAGCTCGCTGAGGTTCAGCGAATCTAAGCCCTGTTTGGCGGCCTCATCTGCCAGGTCATCGTCAAATAACAATGACGCCACGTCAGCAGCACCTAACGTAGCTGGTGCCTCATCTACAAACATGGCACCGCCAGACACACCTGCCCCACCCTCCTCGTCATCTAACTCGTCATATAACATGTCATCTGGCGCGTTGCCCTGGATCAGCATGTGCTCATCTTCTTCTGCCTCCTCCTCCTGCTCTGCTCCTGCTGCACCTTCTGCTGCTGCTGCTGCACCTGCTTCACCACCCTCAGCGGCAGCAGCAGCAGCGCCCTTGTCGCCTGCCATGACGAGGCGCTGTACGTGCGTCTTTGCTGCTGCTGTTGACTGGATGCGCTCCTCAATTGTGTTTGCTGTGACAAGCCTGTACACTGTCACTGGCCGCGTCTGACCCAGCCTGTGACAGCGGTCCATGGCCTGCGTACGGTGCATTGCAGAGAGCACATGAGACAAGCAAGCTCAGTTGGTGCCACTTGTTGCAGATTGTGTCCTGTCATCCATCAACAGGTGTCATGCCCTATTGCATGCAGCACAACATACAACAGAGACGCAGGGGCCGCTCCTGAGGGGCGCGGGGCCGATGGCGTTGATGCTATGGCTTAATGGGTAACATGATGATGATGAACAGAGACGCAGCAGCACTGCATGCTGGGTCTGGCAGCATTATAAACACCAAACCCAATTGCAGGTCCATGTAAACATCAGGGACTCTTGCTCAAGCTATACAAAGCTACATACAACACCACAGCCGCACCACCTTACATATAACATAACATAACATCAAACAATATAAATAAATATAAAAACACCAGCCGCACCACCCACCTGCAGGTCCATGGTCGGGTTCCAATCGCTCTCGTAAAAGATGACTGTGTCAGCAGCAGTCAAGTTGATGCCCAGGCCGCCAGCGCGCGTGCTCAGCAGGAACACAAAGTATGCGTCGCTGCCCTGCCACGCGTCCACCAAGTCGCGGCGCTCTGCGATGGGTGTGGAGCCGTCGAGGCGCAGCCAGCGGTGGCGGCGGTACGCAAACAGCTCCTCCAGTAAGTCCATCATCGTCGTCATCTGTGTGTGCAGCACGCGCAAACAGACGCACGAGCTGGTGAGATGTGGGTATTTGACAGTGGCAGGGGACTGTTTGTATGCATGTGCAGCACGCGCATAATTTGCTCTCTGTTTCAACAAATACCATGAGCTGGTGAGGTGGTTGTCATGTGATTTGGCAGGGCACGGCTCATATGCAGCTCTCTGTGCCTGTGGACTCAACGACACTGAAGATGCGGAGAAGAAGAGCGGAGAGCAACAGTCACACAACTACACAGGGCTGCTGTAGTGGACCCCGAGTGATGCAGGAAGCAGACAGAAGACGCGCCTTGCTATCGTCCACAAGCTAGCCGGCAGCTGTACTAATAATATCGCTGCTGCTGCCGGTGCAACCCATCCTGTTTGCAGTCCTGTGTGTGGGCAGCAAAAGTAGGATGAACCTCACCTGGCAGAACACCAGCACCCTGTGGCCCTCTGCCTTCAGCCTCACCAGCAGTTGATCCAGCGCTGTCAGCTTGCCGCTATCGCACAGCGCCTTTGCCAGCGCATACGGCTGCCCCGGAGGTGCACTGCCAAACACACGCAGCAGGGGGCCAGCCAGCGGCTGCACTGGCGGCAGCGGCAGCAGCGCAGGTGGCGGCAGCTGTGCATTCCACAGCGACGGCAGCGGGCTCTGTACCACACGCGGGAAGGAAGCGTATGGCTGTAGCTGCTGCTGAGGGTCTGTTGCAGCCTTGCTTGGCGACTCACACTGCTGCTGCTGTGGGGTGGTTAGTCCAGCTGCTGCTGCCAGCGCTGCACTGACCGGGTCAACGCCAGCAGCAGCAGCAGCAGCAGCGCTGCCAGGCGTCTGCTGCTGCTGCTGCATCCCCTGCTGGTCTAGCATCAGGGGTGGTGGCGGCACATCTCTGCAGTAGCCAGGCAAGCCAGCCTGCTGCCTGTCAATGACGAAGCTGTAGCTCTTGCTGCCAAAACCACCTTTACCGGGGCTGCTGCCAGCAGCAGCAACACCTGGCGGGCCTCCTCCCCCTGCCACTACACTACTTGCAGCAGGCGCAGGTGTGATGCTGCCTGCACGGCTGCCCCAACGGCCTCTGCCTCGTCCTCTGCCGCGGCCCCTACCCCTACCCCTACCCCTGAACATGGTGGGCAGGGGCGGCAGCATGCTGCTGCGCTTCTGCTGCTGCCGCTGCTGCTGGCCCTCCGTGTTATCATCAGAATCATCGGCGCCTGAGTCTGCTCCGTTGGCGTCTTCACCCGCACTGCTGTCTCCACCCGCTGCGTCTGCAGCGTCTGTATTGGGCAGTAGGTCGCGCAGGTGGCGTTGCGGCTGCAGTGCTGCTGCTGAGAGTGCGGTGACGCGCCATGTGGCAGCAGCAGCGAGCAGCGGAGGGGCTCCAGCTGGGAAAGCTGGGTGCATGGGGCGGCTGTTGATGCCAAGCAGCAACGCGCGTGACCTGCGGCAGGAGCACATACAGGCAAACAATCGAAGACGCGTAAGATCATTTTGTGTCTTGGCTTTGCTCGACCATACCAGTTGGGAAACCACTGACTTCGGTTTGGGAGCGGCTTTTCCCGCGTGTTTGTTTGCTCTTGCTAAACAACGCGGTCAATGGTGAAAAAAAGGTTGTAGGAAGGCGATGAAGCAAGCTGGCACGGCTGCTGATGCCCAGCAGCAGTGCACGTGACCTGCGGCAGGAGCACATACACATGAACGATGAAAGCGTTGAACACAAACATACGCCCAATGATTCTGAGAGTTGGTTATGCAAGCTGGCAGGGATGTTGATGCCAAGCAGCAGCGCACGTGACCTGCGGCAGGAGTACATACAGACAAGCAACGCAAGCCAGCTCAGATGATATCTGTAGTAAATGTTGATGAGTAGCACAGGTTTCAAGAGGGGTGAACCAGCAAAGAAGTGACGCCCTGTGCAAGCTGGCAGGGCTGTTGACTCCCAGCAGCCATGCACAAGACCTGCGGTAAAACCACACACAGGTAAACAATGAACGACAGCTCAGATGGTATATGTAGCAAGAAGTTGATGAGTACAACAGGTTCAAGAGAGGCGAACAATGAAAGAAGCAACGCCCTGTGCAAGCTGCTGATTCCCAGCAGCCATGCACTAGACCTGCAGGAGTGCAGACAGACACAGCATGTACGCATGGAAGGCAAGACCAGGTCATAAGTGTGAACAGCAAATTGATTTGTTAAAAGCACATGTTAAAAGAACGTGTTGTTGAAGAAGGAAGAAGCAATATCCTGTGGGCAACCCGTCCAGCAGGTGGCAGTGTCTACGCCAAAAAGACGGCAGCAATGCAGCCCCCAGAGTTCAACCACAAAGCAAGCTCAACAACATCTATCTCGCCCTCACAAACTGCACGCCGTGTGTCACACCAAACTCACCACGGCGCTGCAGTCAGTGCTGCCTGCTGTGCCACCAGCCCTGCAGCGTTGCACACCAACGCCACAGGTGGGCTCAGCACAGGGGGGATCAGCGCGCCCCACATGCTGCGCAGTAGCGGCGTGGCTTCTACCAGCCGCCGCTTGGCACTCAGCACCAGCGGAGGCAGCAGCACCCCAAGCTCCTGCACATCAGCAGCGTCTGAACTCGCTGCTGCTGCTGCTGCTGCCGGAATGCTGCTGCTGGTGCCGTCTGCTAAGAGCCGCTGCACAGCTGCAGCAGCAGCAGCGTTACCCCCGGGAGGCTCTTCCAGCTCACGCTGCTGCTGCTGCTGTATTGCCTGCAGCTGCTGGCGATCTGCGGTACTCCACACTGCCCGCAGCTGCCGCAGCGCCCTGCCCCTGCTGCTGCTACATGCTGCACTGCTAGCAGCAGCGACGTCGTCGACCAGCAGCAGCAGCCGGCGCAACCGTAACGACTTGCCATAACTTAGGGCTACCTTGCTGGGCGGCAGCTGCAGCAGCTGCTGCTGCAGCTCGCTGTGCTGCTGCTCCGACAGTACCAGCAGCTGCCCTCTGTGCACCCCACCTCCTGCTACTGCTGAGCCTTTGATCAAGCTTTGACTGTGTTGTGCTGCATCACCTTGCATTGCACTCGCATCTTCCCATTTGACGGCTTCCTGCTGCTGCTGCTGCTGCTGCCGCCGCAGCTGCTGCACCTGCTGCTGCCACTGACGCTGACCCATCCCGTATTCCTGCCAGTGCTGCTGCCAAGCTGCCGCTGCTGCCGCACCCCTCCTGCCCGAAAATGCAAGCTCCCACGATTGAAAAGGGTCGGCTGCTGCTACAGCTTCGACCTGCCCAGGACTCAGGCCACTGAACACTGCAAAGCTGAACCCTTGCCAGAAGCAAGGGTCTGACTTAGGGCCTAACACCAGCAGCTTTGTGCTGCTGCTGGGTTGCGCTGCTGCATTCCCGTCTAGCTTTTGCTGCTGCTGCTGCTGCTGCTGCTGCTTGTCCTGCTGCTGTTGCTGGTGGAGCAGCTGCCGTACATGGCTTGCAGTGAACAGCTGCAGCCGCTGCCGCAGCCACAGCTGCCGCGCACCCTCCAAATGCCCTCCCAGCACAGCCGCCGCCTGCCCCATCAGCCCCTCGTTATATAACAACCTCGGCAAAACCACACTCAGGTGAGACCTGAACCCTGTGACCTGAACCCAAGGCACGACAGTTTGCTTGGGGGGCCGGCCAGGGCCTGCGGGTACTGGTGGGGCGTTGTCTGCTGGGTTGTTTGCGGTAGTGCTTGCTGCGAATGTGAATGGCCAGCGCTCTGCTTGACCCTCCATTAGCTCTGGGTGGTTGCACACCTGGTGGGGGAACGGGGGGCGAGTTGCACGGTGGCGCAAATAAGAGTAGGCAAAACAGCCAGTTTAGTGCAGGCGTGTGAATTGCTGTGGTAGTGCTTTGTAGTGGCAGCCACTGCAGTGAAAAGGAAGGTGCTGTGGCTGCAGCAGTGGCCAGGCAAGCAGCCACGCATGCCTTAGCTGCAGCCACGCACTCAGCCATGCTGCTGCCTCCACTTGTGCTGCTGAGTACAACGCACCACTGCTGTTGCTGCTGCACCATTTCCTCACCGTGCGCATCTGCTTGAGCCCATCAGCATGCTGCTGCCGCATGACAGCTGCTGCTGCCGTTGCTGCTGCTGCTAATTCAATCCTCACCTTGCGCATCTGCATGATCAGCCTCACCAGCCTGCTGCTGGCACATCACTGCTGCTGCTGCTGCCGCATCACTGCTGCTGCTGCTGCTGCTAATCTAGAACCTCACCTTGCGCATCTGCATGATGAGCCTCATAAGCCTGCTGCTGCCGCATCGCTGCTGCTGCTGCTGCTGCTAATCCAGATCCTCACCTTGCGCATCTGCATGATGAGCCCCATCAGCCTGCTGCTGGCACATCACTGCTGCTGCTGCCACTGCTGCTGCTGCTGCCGCATCACTGCTGCTGCTGCTGCCGCATCACTGCTGCTGCTGCTGATAGTGATCCTCACCTTGCGCATCTGCATAATGAGCCCCATCAGCCTGCTGCTGGCAGCAGCGTTGACCACAGGCTTGCCACCCACGCGGCCAGCTGCAGCACCACCTGCTGCGCGCACCCCCAGTGTGAGCAGGTCCTGCAGCGTCAGGTTCCTGCGCAGCGCTGCGTACAGCTGCGCCTGGCGGCGGCTGAGGCTGCAACGCAGCGTGATCTGTAACGCAGCAGGCAGCATTCAGGCAGCACAACAAGCACTGATGACCTATAACTTGAATGCGACAGCTGCGCCTGACGGCGGCTGAGGCTGCAACGCAGCGTGATCTGTACTGCAGCAATCAAGCAGCACAACAAGCACTGATGCACTATAACTTGAATGCAACAGCTGCGCCTGGCGGCGGCTGAGGCTGCAATGCAGCGTGATCTGAACGGCAGCAGGCAGCATTCCAGCAGCATAATCCGCATAACAACGGCACTGATGTGTGAGTTTGCTTGAGCGCATTCGCTAGAAAGCAACTCTGCAAAGAGCTGAGCATGACAACAGCTGGGGCTGTATTTGTGGGCCAAGTCACGCGCAGGGGGATGCAAGCAATAAATGTAGCAGCTATGGCCGAATAGGGCATAGGGATCACAATCCAAGCGCACCTCTGTCTTGGGCACCATCTCCGCTACGACATCCTTCTTCACACGCCGCAGCATGAAAGGGCCCAGCACGCCGTGCAGCCGCGCCAGCTGGTGCTTGTCCAGCGCCATCTGCGGAGCTGAGGAGCCGGTGCCGCCAGCGCCAGCAGCAGCAGTGGTGGAGCCCTGCACGCGATGATGCAGCGCAGATACACGGTACACGGCAGCAGCAGCAGTGGGCGTGCACTGGGGTCTCCAGGACGAAGAGCTGCAGCATGATGAGATGCAACAAGAGCGCGGCAAGGCACATCACAGAACCTGAGTACTATAACATATTGGGTCCCTCTCTCTCATCCAAACAATGCAGCAATAGCCTCACCCCCAAACAAAAAACGCAGCAATGGCATCAGCCAACCGCGCTCACCCGTGAGAACCACTCGTTGAAGGCGTCGCGTGAGTCGAAGAGCTGCGGCATGATGAAGTGCAGCAGCGCCCACAGCTCCCCCAGGTTGTTCTGGATGGGCGTGCCGCTCAGCAGCAGCCGGTTGCGGCAGCCAAACGTGAGCAGCGCACGCCAGCGCGCTGAGCCGGACGACTTGATGGCCTGTGACAGCAGCAGCGGCAGCGATGCAGTGCGGTATGATGCGACAGGTAAGAGTTTGATTTTGAACGCAGACATGTTGGTGAGTGACGGCGACTTCAAATCAAATCACGCCAAGCATCAAGCCGCAGCCGCAGGGTAGCACAGCACACATGTTGCACACGCCGCATGCCAACGTGGCAACTGTAACCGACACGACAAAGTAAAGAGCCGACACCACAGTTCCAAAGATGCAGCTCGCACCTGCGCCTCATCCAGGATCATGAACTGCCACTTGACCTTCTTGAGCACCGCCTCGTCAGCCACCGCGATCTGGTAGCTGGTGAGCGCCACGTGGAATGGCGCGGCGCGGCCATACAGCCGGCTGGGCGCCAGCAGCCGCCGCAGCGTCTTACGGTCAGCCAGGTTGCCCCAGTATGGCAGCACCTGGTGGCAGGTACGGCGGTGTGGGGGCATGTACGGGTGAGGTGAGGTGGCATGACATGCGCCTTGATGAATCATCCAGACATTAAGGGCGAGTTGTGCGTTGTAAACTGATTGGGAACTTGCCAATATAAGCTGAGGATTGAGCTGCAGTAGCTTGTGTGCATGGCAACGATTTATACAAGCCAATGATAATAATAAATTGTCACTTGACTGCCACGCCAGCAGTCCGAGTGAACGCAATTCACGCTGTGAACATGCAGAGTTCACGCCCCAGCTCCCACCTTGAAGCCCGGTGTGAAGCTGCTAAGCTCCTTGTCCCAGTTGTGCAGCGTTGACGCGGGTGCCACCACCAAAAAGGGGCCCCACACGCCACGCGCCTCAGCAAGGTGAGCCAGGAACGCCAGCGCCTGCACAGCAGCACGCACGCAAGCGTAAGCCACACACATCGGCAAAGTGCTTTGCCCCAGAAAAGCGCCCCAGCTGCAACACACGCGTGTTTGCGCTGTGCTTCATTATCTTACACACGGCATACACCCTCTCTTGTGACCTTATCCTGCATCCTGCAGGCTTCTTTCCTATGAAGGTCACCACGTTACCTTAAAAGGCATCCCCGGATGCTGCCATCCCCCACCAACCCCAAACCCTGCCCCCCACGTGCATCCTAAAACCTGCCTCGCATGAGTGCTGCTGAACCTCAGCTCACCTGCACCGTTTTGCTGAGACCCATCTCATCAGCCAGGATCAGCTCACCCTTGATGAACCCTACAGGCTGCCTCAACATGAAACCCTAAGCCCCAACCCAACCCACCTGCACTGTCTTGCCGAGCCCCATCTCATCAGCCAAAATGCCGTTCAAGCCCTGGTCATACAGACTGGACAGCCACTGCACACCCTTCAGCTGGTAGCCCTTCAAACTGCCCCTAAAACCAGACGGCTGCACCACACCACTGGCCTCAGGCATCGTCGTCGGCTTCGTTAGATCCACCTGCTGCTGATGATGATCTGGCACTAACCCGAGCCCCATCTGCTGCTGGTCCTGCAAGATTTTATTCGGCGCCGCACCCACAGCAGCAGCACCAACCGCATACTCCTGATCGAACGCAGCCGCAGCACCCATCGCGCTGGCAGCAGCAGCTTGAGCACGCGCTGCTGCTGCTGCTGCTAGCCGTGCGGCTTCTGCCTCGTCATCTGCCAGGTCAGCTTGTTTGATCTTAACCCCTAAGCCCTGCAAACTGAACCCTGCGCTGCCAGCATCGCCGCCAGCACGCGGTGCAGGGCTACTGCCAAACCCTACAGCACCCGCAGGGCCTAACGGACTGAACCCTGCGGGGCCTGGCGATGCACCAGCAGCAGCACCAAACCCGGGCTGCGGCTGCTTCACTGGAGTGCTTCCAGGGGTGCCCCCCGCAGCAGCAGCAGCAGCAGCGTCCGTTCCCAGCTTGTTCTTCATGAAGTGGCTGTACAGCTCGGTTTGCGTGAGCAGGAAGTTAAGCCGCTGCTGCTGCCGGCGCGCTTCGCGCTCTTCTTCGGCCTTGCGTGCGGCTTCTGCTGCTGCACGTGCTGCTGCGCGTGACGCGCCCACCACTTCACGACCCGCGGCACGCCACCAGGCCTGTGCGTCACGCAGCAGCCGCCGCAGCGACGCCCCAGCGCCACGCCTGCACACAAACACAGCACGGCAGCACACAAACAGCATAGCAGCTGAGAATAAGCATGAGGTGCAGGACAATGCGGTAAGGGACGAGGAAACATGAAGGGCGATACAGATGTCGGTGCCAGGGAAACACATGTGCAGTACGCACCATCACAAACAGCACGGCAGCACACAAACAGCACAGCAGCAAGAACATGCATGAGGAACAGGGCAATAGGGTGAGGGACGAGGAAACATGAAGGGCAATGCAGCTGATGGTGCCAGGGAAACACATGTGCAGTACACACCATCACAAACAGCACGGCAGCACACAAACAGCACAGCAGCAAGAATATGCATGAGGTACAGGGCAATGGGATAAGAAAAGAGGAAACTTGAAGGGCAATGCAGATGACGGTGCCAAGGAACCACATGTGCAGTACGCACCATCACAAACAGCACGGCAGCACACAAACAGCACGGCAGCAGAGAAATGCATGAGGTACAGGGTAATGGGATACGGGACGAGGAAACATGAAAGGCAATGCAGATAACAGTACCAGGGAACCACATGTGCACTGTTCACCATCTCATCCAGCTAAATAGACAAATGAATACAGCATGCGCTGGGCCTGCCCCACTGTGGCTGCTGCTGCTGCTGCTGCTTACCCTGCTTCGCGTGCCGCCTTTGCTGCGCGCAGCCGCAGCTCCCTTGAGCAGCTCTCAGCCAGCCGCTCAGCCTCAGCAAGCACACCTGCAGCCAGGCAGTGCGGCACACCACCACACCGCACAGGTTAGCAGCGCACGCAGCAGTTGCAGCTTAGGCACTGCACATGCCGGTACACAGTCCCCATATGCCCCCTGAAACACAGCTTGTAAGTTGCTCAATCAACTGATTAAATAATGAAAGGCCTGTACACGGCCCCTGACGCCTCCTCGAACAAAACACGTCACTTGGTTGATTAAAATATAAATCTTTGACGACAAAGGCCCCAACACACACCTGCCCTGCGTGCTGCTGCCAGCTTGGCTGCGCGTGGCACGTCGCGCCGCACCAGCTGGCTCCACGCCCGAGCCAGCGCAGCGTCCTCCCACGCCACCTGCGCCTCAGGGTCCAGGTGAGCACCGCGCCGGCGCTTGGCAGCAGCCTGGCCACAGCAGCAGCAGCAGCAGCAAAGGTGGCAGCAATGCAGCACAGCAGCAGTGGTATGTGAGCCTGAACACAGAACAGGGCAACAATAATTCGCAGAAGCTGTGCCGCGCCACCTGCGCCTCAGGGTCCAGGTGCGCACCGCGCCTGCGCTTGGCAGCAGCCTGGCCACAGCAGCGGCAGCAGCAGCAGCAGCGAAGGTGGCAGCAATGCAGCGCAGCAGCAGTGGTGCGTCAGCATAAGCACAGAACAGGGCAACAACTTTGCAGGAGCTGTGCTGCGTGACGCAGAAAAGCAACGTCGCACGGAGACGCGTCAGTGCTGTCAAGCATTATCAGCCCTGCTCCTACGAGTTTGATAGAAACTCTTGACAGGTGCGTAGGCAATCGCAGCGCCACCTCCACCACCAGCTGACTTCCCATGTTGCTGCAGCTGGGTGAAGATCTCCCTTGCTGGGAACGCACTGCAACCTCTCCACAGCATATGCAGCTACCTGATAGCCCACCCGGTGTGCTGCGCATCTGACCTGCTGCTCCCCGTCGCCAACGCCATTTGCAAAAAGCAAGTAGGTTGTGCTACTGGCTCCAGCTATTGTATGGTCTTGTTCAGACTGTTGTTTCTTCGTGTCCGTAATCATTTACAGGAAGCCGCGTCTCACCTGCTGCTCCCCATCGCCAACGCCAGGCACATACCACCATTGGCCCCCAGATCCAGCAGCCAACTCTGCAGCAAGCTTTTTTGCCTCTTTCCCACCAAGCCCACCAAAGCCACCTCCACCACCACCACCACCCATCGCTGACGCTGGCCGCTTCTTGCTCGCTTTTGCTGCTTCTGCCGCTGCGGCGGCCTCCTGCTGCTGCTGCAGCTGCTGCTTATACAGCGAGATGCTCCAGTGCTCATAGCCCGGCGTGTCGAATTCAGTCGCAGGATGCAGATGCCGTTTGAACGGTGAGGACTGTGTGGCAGCTGCGTCAGCATCTGCTGCTTCACCCTGCTGTTGCTGCGGCTGCGATGCGGTGTCATGCGGGGACGCAGCGGCTACGTAGTTTTTGCCTGCAGCAAGCCACCTGCAGCAGCGGCACCAGCGCAAGCACAAGGTACCACTGCTTCAGAAGCTGCACTTGGCCGCAAATCAACTCGCAGTGCTTTGTGGCCATATAGTACATGATGCACTGGCGCAGGCGTCTTACATCAATATGCCATGATAGCGCGCTAGTTGCACAACACCGATTAGATCATTGCGCAAAGCCAGCACACATCACAAGAACGCACAATGATAGCTGCCTGCACGCTTTCCCATCATACCAGCCACATGCTCAGCGCAGCGCAACAGAGCCTCAACAACATCTGAATGTGCCACGCAGCCAGAGACAGGCGCACCTGCCGCGCAGTAGGCCGCGGATGCGTGCCGACTCTGCCAGCGCTGCTGCCTGCTGCAGTGACACCGGCTGCTTCAGCAGCTCTGGAGGCAGCACCGCCACATCCTCATACCTGCAGGGGGTGAAATAGCGAGGAATTCTTATAACAGCAGTGGGCAGAAGTGGCTGCTGCTGGAAGTGCTGCCTCTTGCAGCAACCCTGCATGCAAACGTTAGGCGCACACACTTGCTGCCCAGTGCTGTTTTCGGCTGTCGAAGCCGCCATTGTCTCCACTGCTGCGGCCTTCCCTTGCAATACATACACCTATGGTGACATACTCCAATGCTGCTGCTGCTGGCGCTGCAGCTCACCTGGGCAGCTGCCCTGTCTTTGCCAAGTCATCATACCAGAGCGGGATCCTGAATGACACACCTCCGCCCAGGTCCAAACTGCCGTTATCCGCAAGCACCAGCATCATGCGCGCTCTAGCTGCTGCATTGCCGCCGCCACCCGCAGCAGCAGCAGCAGCAGCAGCAGCGGTGGCAGCTGCGGTAGGTGAGCATGACGGCGTCACGCCTGCAGATGTAGGCACAGAGACTGGCGGCAGATGCGGCCGCTGCTGCTGCTGCTGTGCTGCTGCGGGTGGCAGCGGTGGAAGCCCTGGAGGATCTTGCTGCTGCTGCTGCTGCTGCTGCTTCTCCTGCTGTTGATGACGAGGTACAGGCAAGCTTGCGTGCCCATTCCCAAATAGCTGTTGCTGCTGCTGCTGCTGCTGCTGTGCCACAAGCTGGTGGCCCTTCTGTGCAGCAATACCTTCCATGTGAGTCCCTAGCTGTTGCTGCTGCTGCTGCTTCAGCAGGTGTCGTTTTGTGAGTGCAGCTGATGATGACAGATCAGACCCTGACCCTGCTGCTGCAGCACTAGCAGGGGGCACATGAGCTGCGCGTGTGCCGTTTGCTGCTGGGGTGCTGAAGTCGCCTATGCTGTGTGCATGGTTGCCATGGCTCATCAGCCAGCACTGCTATGGTTGCAGATGTATGTGTCACCGTTGGTAGGCAGAAGGTCGGTGGACAACCTGTGGCAGGGCAGCAGAGTTGACTGCTTTCAATGTGGGCAACAACAGAGGGCTTGGGTACACGCACAGCAAGGAGGGTCGCCACCCTAGCAGCTACATCTCCTCACTCTGGTTGTATGTTCGTTCAATATACGTTTGAGAACCATGCTCACCAGATACTCTGCTCGCTGCATGCCGAGCTCTGTCAAATAGCCCTGCTGCTGCCACTTATGCTACTGCTGCACTGCTGGACTGTAGTAGCCAGGTGAACCCTACCGTCAAAATTACTGAGGACGGCTGCTTTGAGACGATCAACCACGATCAAAGGTCTACTGGACGGTGTGCCCGCATCAAGTTCAAACTGAACACGCCCGCTCTTGTGCTTGGTGCCCAGCGTATCTGCTCCTCGCGTTTGTCTCGCCGACTCCCGAATGGTACATGTTTTCCCAACATCCTGCTAAAACAGGCTCGATCTAGCAGCGATGTGGCTGCGGTTCTGCTGTCTGCCTTGGTGTGTCGACTAGTAACACATGGACACTTGCCGCAATGGCTCTGAAGGGTATGGATCTGCGCTGCCAACATCTTATCATATGATTTTGGTTAGTTGCAAGCTGTGGTGCATCCCTGCATCCCCTACATTGGACAAGATAACAGCACACATCAGCATGGTGCTGCTGCATGATGTGTGGGTCATGCTTGCTACCAGCAGCCTGCCATTGGCGCTAGTAGCGTGCACTGAGATCCTCAAGGACACCAACAGACTCAGTTCTGCAGCGGCGCGCAAGTTTCTTCACATAGCCACAGGTATGCACGCAGCGCTGATCGAAGCACATGCAGGGAAAGGGACTCCAGGAACCAGCTGGCACAGCCTTTTCAGGTGTCATGTTTATGAGGAAATGCATACCTAGGAGATGCATCTACAAGCATGCAAGCAGGCGCTAACCGCAATTTGAGTTGCTGCGTCAGCTGCTGGCCAAGTCGTCTGTGTTGGAAGCAGTTTTGTACTAAAGCTTGCACAGCCAGCTTCAATCTCAAGTCATGCAGTGGATGCCTAGGCCTTGCTGCACCATCAAGTTCTGTGTGTCGCAGCTGCTCCTGCACAAAGTTTGGGATAGAACAGTTGACCGTGCTGTTGCCGCCATCCCACTCTTTGAGTCCTTTGCAGGCCTGGTGTTTTTGCTGACCTGGCCTCTGTACAGTCACGACCCTAGTGCTAGGTGAGCCGCCACATGTGGGTGCTGCAGGTAGCACCAGTAGCTGCGCTTGCAGGCTCATGGGTTGTGACAGGAGTGGCAGCTGCGCTGCAATAGTGCAGCACAGAGCTGTGCAGCAGCACACTGCTCATGTGTAGTCACCACACACATGAGGTTGGCTGTATCGCATGTGCAGCGCAGCAGTTGCACGAACTCTTGGAGCATACACACAAATGCACCAGTACTAGTAGTACTGCAGCATTGCAAAGGGCAAAGTAGCGCAAAGCGTCTTCAGGGCTGATCAGCATGCTGACACACACAGCAATCTGCTGCATTATGCGCATTGCAGGTTCCTGGCCGCCGCGCTCCCTGCTGCCATGGCGCTGCGTTTCATGCTGGCTGGGCTAGGCATCACCAATGAGGCACGCCTGGTGGCTGGCACAGCGGTAAGCGGCGCAACCAGCAAGAAGCACGACAATGCCATGATGTCAGGTCATACTTGTTGACAGTGGCAGCCACTGCCGCACAGGGCTAGCTATAGTTTCCAACTGACGCTGCTCATAGGCGTGCCCAGGCAGGCATGTAGTGCAACATGCGCCAAGGTTTGGTGTGATCCCACCCTGCGTGCCGTTGTCCCCTCCGTTGTCTCCGTGCTTTAAATGCAACCTGCCTGACTGTTCATCACGCCTGGTGCCTGCAGCGGTAAGCAGCGTAACAAGCACGACAATGGAGTGATGTCAGGTCAAACGTATTGACAGTGGCAGCCACTGCCTCGCAGGACTAGCTATAGCTGCCAATCGACGCTGGTCATGAGCGTCTCCAGGCAGGCTTGCCGCATGTCGTGCAACATGCACCAAGGTGTAATGTGATCCCACCCTGCGTGCCGTAATCACTTTTGTGCATACAAATGCAACCTGCATGCGACTGTTCATGACACCTGCTGACACGTATGTACTGCACCAACCCCACCTGCAGCGCACGGGCAGGCGGCAAGAGCTGCTGGCAGGACCCATGCTGTACGGACTTGCACATGTGGGGTTGACAGTGGCGGCATGGCGCAGCAGCCCAGCCGCTGCCGCTGGGCTGGCAGCGCTATGTGCAGGAGACGGTGCAGCAGATCTTGGCGGCAGGTGCGACACTGATGTTGGATTTCCGCTGCTAGCTCAGGCGCCTGCAGGCTTGCAACAGCATGAAACCCTTCCCCTCTGCTTTGATCAATGCACTCATGAGATGGCATTGTGTATTGCCTGCAGCGAGTGTCTGCATGTGTATGTGAGGTCTAGTGGTACAGCAGTGGATCGCGCTGACCTGTGTCTGCTGCCTGCTGTGTTGCTGCACTGCAGGGCATGGGCTGCACGCGTGGGTGCGCAGGCAGGCAGGCTGCCACACAACAAAGCCAAGGTATGCTTGCCAGACCTTACTCTGCATGCCGCATTGAGTCACAATGCTGCTGGCATGTCAAATTGTACTGGGTGATGGCAGCAAGATGTGAGAATGCAGCAGCACTCAAGGAGAAAACATGCAGAGGCACCCTGGTGTGCCTCCCTCTGATGCTTGCCTGTGCAGCCCTAGGGGTGATGCAGGCAGACATCCAAGCTGCGCGAGCGCTTTTTGCATCCACTGACCTGGCACCTCCTGTGGCTTGCTGCCTGCTTCCTGCAGACGTGGGCTGGCAGCTGCTGCTGCTTTGCAGCAGCATGCGTCTCAACGCTTGCCTACCTGTGCCTGTTCAACAGCCTGGGCTACTACCGGCAGCACTGGCCCTTTGTGACGCTGGCGCGCGCCAGCGTGGCCAGCAGCCTGGCTGCAGCTGTGCTGGAGTCCTTACCCGGGCTGCAAGACAATGTGGTGCTGCCAGCAGGAGCAGGCTTGGCAGTGCTGCTGGTGGTTAGGTAGAATGTGCACTGACCAGCCTGGGCTGAGCAAGGTGCCTGGGGCAGTCTAGACTGCCATATTTGGAATGTGACACACTGTGTCATTTCAACACTGTGGACTTGCACTGTCATGTGGCAGTTTTGCATTGGCTGCTGCGCAGCATGCAGCAGTGCTTGGCGGCAGACGCGCATGCCGCGGTTGCGGAGATGTGCACCGTGCACGCGTCGTGCTGTGCACGCTGTTTGCACCCAGCAGGGCGGGTTGGCAAGTCCTTACGGACAGCAGCTGTCCCGAGCAGCATTATGAACAGTGCTGCAATTTGCTGCATGATTTTACAGTCTGGTGTCCTGCAATCCTTTAACTGTACAGGCGTGCCACGTGAGCCACTGTGCGGCCGCCGCATGTGGACATGCCTCACATGCGAGGATACAGGAGTGCTATCGTGCCCAGTGCTGGTATTCTATGCGAGAGCGCATCCCCAGATATGTGGTGGCAAGGCGGAGCATCCTCCGCTCATGCAAATCATGTACTGCCTATGATTATCGACCCGATCCTTGGACTGTACATGTCTGCCTTGCATGCGTGCGCAGCCTTTACTGCTTGCATGCAGGGTCAGGGTGCCTCTGCATGCTTTTTACGCTAGCGTGCTAACATGTTTTCACATGTATCATCTTGGCAGGACCTCCACCGCGATCAGAGGTCGATGACAGCTCGCACGCACCTCGCTGCGCACCTTCACCGGCGCTGGAATGTGTTTTATAACTCAATATTTTACGACAGACATTTTATCGAGCCCCTCTGTCAGACGCTGGCAAAGGTCGTACTGCTTTTCACAGTATACACACCAACACCGTCGCGAGCACAAGTCAGGCAAACCATTGCAGTCAACAGCTGAACGACTTTACTCGACGGTAGAAGGTCAGAAGTGCTCTGAGTTGGGCGAGTGATCTGTGTATGTCAGAACGCTGGGCTGACCAGCAGCGCTTGCGACGCTGCAATGCTTCAACAATCATCGATTATCTGGTAAAAACATAAAAGGGCTGCCATTACTGCCTCTTTTTGCCCAGCGGGTTTTTTTTCAAAGCACTGACCACCAAGTGTGACCACTGAGGAAGCAACGGACTCTGTCAATGTGCTTGTATACGTGGCCTGTGGATGCCTCTGCGCCTTGACTAGTATCAACAATGTATTTCGCCAGCCGATCTAGATGAACACAACGCACGAGTTCATGCTGCGGCTGGCAGGAGGCTATACGCTGTCGCAGCCGTAATCTTCGTCAGTTTGTCTGATCAAAAAGTCTAAGACGGATATTAGATAGCTTTCGCCAGCTTGTGTTGTATCGTGAATGTGGAGCTCCACTGCTCCAGCAAGATGGAATCCGGGTTGGTCCTGGACACCCTGTATTCCAGCGATGATTTCCGGTGCGTGTCCTTCAGTGGCATCATAGACGCCCTCCCACACAGGGGAGGGCGGGATCATTTCACTCAAGAAACACCCCTGTAACCAACGTATCCTCTGCCTGTCTGCGTGCAGGTTATACTGCCATAAGGTGCGCAGATAGCTGAGTTTGAGTGGATGGCGTGATCGGCCCTGTGCGTTGATTGTGCAAGCGGGGTTGCTCATTGTTCCCGCAGCGACCGGCCTGGGGGCAACATCTCTGCATCGTAGCTTGCTACAATGCCAGCAATGTGATGGTTTGCAACTTGACTGGGCTGCGGTTCACTGGAGAGTGCTCTCACTTCCCTGCCCCTGCTCTGCTGCTGTCCCATGCCTGCCTGCTGCTTGATGAACCCAGGTGCTGCCTTGTGCAAAGGTGAGGCACTTCGCTGAACGTTGATCTTCAAGCAGTAGCGTATCTCTTATGTGACCAAGTGCCCCGCAGCTTGAACGTCTCATCGTCCCATCACCGCATGTGCTGCTTTCCTCCTGAACCACTGACGTCTGTTGCGTGCTGGCTGTGCATGTTCCATTCCTGCAGCGCACCCCACATGACTGGGCCAGCTGGTGAGTCTGACTTGGCAGTTCCTGCAAGCCCGTAGCCAGCAACTGTGTTAGCAATCGCCGCAGCAGTGGCATCATGCCCACCCGCTCAGGAACACACGTCAGCAGCAGAGGTGCCCGACAATGAATAGGAAGGCTGCCTAAGCTGTGTTCTTCTGTCTGTGCTCTTGCAGCCCCTTTGCCCACCCGGGCGAGAAAGCCAAGCGCAGGAACATCCGCACACACTACTACAGCGCAGACATGTGTGCAGCAGTCGTCAAGGTGAGCTCTCAGACGCAATGCTCGCACATGCAGCGGCAGCCAACCCTGCATCACCAACTCGGCGCGTCAACGGCAGGAGGCACTTCCTGCAGTTGTGTTTGTTACAACACGCCTCTGCTTTGCATACGAGACCTGCATATGGTACCATGTACCGCCTTCTTTGCCCCTGGGAGTGCGTCAACTGCGCAGTTGCAAGCTCAGCTGAGCCTCGTAATGGTTGCTCTGATGCCACTGCTGCTGCTGCAGGGAGAGGAGTGCAAGATGGGGTCCAGCTGCCCCAACAGCCACAACGTGTTTGAGTCCTTCCTGCACCCCCAGAAGTACCGCACCATGATGTGCAAGGACAGGGACAAGTGCTCGCGCTCCGTGTGCTTCTTCGCACACTCGCCAGATGAGGTGCGCAGCAGCAGCACATGCCTGGTTAAAGCTGATCAGCTTTCAGCAGCAGCTGAGCATCGCAGGGTGGGTGATCAGCTTGCAGCAGCTGCTGCCGCAGCCACAGAGTGCGTGTTGCTGCCGACAGGAACAGCAGTAGGTCCCAGTGCTCTTGCAGGCTGCACTGAGCAGCAGCAGCAGCAAAGCAGGGTGCTGCGCTCACTGCATGCTTATGTGTGCAATGATACTATGGCGATGGTTACATGGCAGTTGAGCATGTGTGCGGCCGTGCTTGGCATTCTGGCGGCTGACTGACCTACTGCCTGGTGTGTGTGGTGTGAATGGCGCCTCCTCTGGCTGTTTCCGGTTGCAGCTGCGTCAACCAATCGACATCCGGCCGCTACCTGAGCAGCAGCAGCAGCCGCAGCTGCACCCCCTGCATGGCTCCGGCAGCGCATCTGAGGCGGCCATGGTGGCAGCACTGGCAGCAGCAGACAGCCAGATGCCCAGCCCAGCAGCAGCAGCAGCAGCAATGCAGCCGGGAGCCTGGCACCTGCAAATGCAGGTTGCGAGCCTGGCTGATCAGTTGGCACGTGCGACCAGCAACACCAGCGTCATGAGCAGCAACGTTAGCGCTTTATCAGGGCCGCCTATCCCTTCAGCGATCAACTCGCCAGCGGCAGCAGCGGCGGCGGCGGCAGTGGCAGGCGGCAACGTGCAGGCGATGGCTGGCAGTGCAGCCTGCATGCCACTGCAGGGCGGGGGGTACGCAGCACAGATGGGAGCACCGGGTGCGGCTGGCGCAATGCTGCCGGTGGCTCAGCTCAGCCGCACACAGCAGGCTGCAGCTGCATCACGCATGCCCAGTGCATCCGTTGGCAGCTGCTATGCTGGCGGCGCATCCGGGGGATACATGTCTATGGATTGCACGGAGGGGCTGTCTACTGCCTGGATGGACCTGACTGCTCTCGAGCCATCAGCATGCAGCTCTGCAACGCTTTCGGAGCTTTCTGCGACGCTGCCGCTGCTGACAGCAGAGCAGATGGCACAGCTGCACGGCGCAAACGCAGCCGGAGCGCCGGATGGCATGCTGATGCGTAGCGGCAGCGGCATCAGCAACAGCGGCGCACCGCCAATGCAGTGGGGGCAGCAGCTGGCAGCAGCAGCGCAGGGAGCACCTGTTGTGGGTGTGCCGTCACGGCTGGGCATGCAGCAGTTTGGACGGGGGCCTGCTACGCACATGATGCAACAGCAGCGGCAGCAGTATGGGCTGTCAGCCGTGAAATGGCAGCAGCAGCAGCTTGCAGGACAGGGTGGCATGATGATGCAGGTGCCAGGGGGGTACGCCATGGGCCATGCCCCCCACATGCACCCTCAGCAGCAGCAGCAGCTGGTGCCAGGTCAGTTTGCGTACCCACAGGGGCTTCCTCCTGTGGTCACGCAGGCTGCTACCGGCTCCTCTGGGGCGGCCCTGTATTTCCTGCAGTAGGCCAGTCCCTGCATGCATACTGCATTCGCAGAGTGTCCTTACATCTCTACTGCACGTGTAGGTATGTGGGTGTGCTTGAAGCAGGTGCTACTAGCAGTTACTGGCCTGGCCTTGCGCGCAGAAAAACAGTGCTTTTGGCCGGCAGCAATAGTGGCCAACATGACTAGTAGTACGGGGGGTGTTCTTGCTCTTTGAGTGCGGTGCGCAAGTCAATCCAGGCAATGCATGCCGTGCTGCGGCATGCAGAATTTGGCAGACTTGGCGCACCTCTAGCTTTGCTGTGTTGTTTGCATCTAGTGTTGCCATACAGTAGTGTGTGCATGCACTAAGTTGCAGGTGCATTGGTGCGCTCACTTTCTTGTTCTATGGATCTGGCGGTGACTGTTCCTTTTTGTGCCAAGCGCCTTGCCTGAGTGCATGAATCAGCAGCCCAAATTGCTGCGCACGACATGTGTGTACGGGCCTCTTACGCATTGCGGCTATGTGCTCACATCAATGACATGTTTTGTACATGCCTGCTTCACCACCTGCGTCACCTGTTTGGATCATACACAGTAAACTGCACAATGCATGCGCAATGTGACATGCATACTGTTGCTTTCCCTGGAACACGGATCAGCCTGGTGGGCGATGCACACTGTGCATGCCCAGGCGTTGTGTATAAGTTGGGGTGCTTGGGCGGGCAATAAAGTGGTCACCTAGTAGCAACACAACAATGCACGAGCGGCGAGACTTAACGTCATACTATACAGCATCATGTGCGGCAATGCATGCAGTTGGCAGGTGCTCATTTGTGGCGATCGGAACGTGGCTCGGGTTGTGACAGGTGTCAGCACCGGTTTTGCGAAAGCTCAGCAGATCAAGCAGAGCTATGCAATGCCTGGAGCAAGACAGTGAATGCAGGCTATGTGTGCATCTCAAGTGCTGACTGTGTCGTGGCTGCTGCTTGTTTTTTTACGGACACTCATCGCGTTGTGCGACCCGCGCCCCATGATATTAAAAAGAGCTGGAGTCATGTCACTCTTGGTTGTGCAAGGGTTCCTGCTGGCTGCTTATGTTTAACAGCAGCACAAGCATCGAACATGCCTGTTACAACACAAACACTGTTGCGTGGCAACAGCTCCATCTAGCTGCGTCACTGGCGTAGGTGCCTGGGTGTTGTGATGGGTGCATGGGTGTACAGCAGTGATGTGATGCGCTGTTGTACAGCCCCAGTCACCCCCAGTCCAGTGTGATTTTGATCCATGTTGTATGCTGACCCACTGTTCCGTGAAAGCTGCCATCATCTGATGCTCTGCCGGAATGTAGCTTGATCTGCTGATGCTTGAATAACTAATTACGTAAGTGTTGTAGCCGCACCTTAGATATGCCGCGGGATGCGTTTTTGAGTTTCTGTGTGTGCTTGCCATTACAAATAAAGTGACATTGCCTGCATTGATGCGTCGTTTGTTTGTTGCGTAGTGTGCTTTTCATATAAAAACATAGACAAACTCTGCTGGTGCCTTGCTCTTGGCTGGGGTCATGTCTGCAGCCGTGTACGCTGTATCTACATGTGGTTGACGGTCAAACTTCATACACGCACACTTGTGGAATAATAATAATGGTTGTATCTCTCGGTGCTGTTAGGGTTATCGCCTGACCACACCAGCGTACCAATCCAGCCAGAGGGCTATGTCCCTTCAGATGACACCCTAGACGCTGTTGCCTCTAGCCCATAAGACTTGGACGTTTCCTGACAAATTTCATATGCATTTGTGCCACAGATCTGGTTTGTTGCCGCCTTATGCCGCATTAGTCGCCCTTGTTCTTGCTTCTGATTGTGAGATCTTGACAACATGCTCTCGGTTGGTGTGCTTCTTCAGCACAAGCTGCTGGCTGAGTGGGGTGTGTCTCTGACACACCGCAGATATAATTGCTTGCTTATCCTGGAGAGAACTTGTGCTCATCTGATGGCGTCAATGTGTTGCATCGAGCGCTCATCTCCTTTTGTCACGTGTTGACTCTGTGCTCATTTGGGGTGGCTCATACCATCTAAGATGGTGACTGGACCCACATGTAACTACTCTAGTTCAATCATCAATCCTTGTAAGCCATACCTTTCGGCATCGGCAACCGCGCCTCACCCACACTTGTGGAAGTGCTGGATCGTTTGGTCTGTCTGTGTTGGTTGTCCTGGCAACTATGCATGGAAAAAGGTGTTGCAAGTACAGAAAGCGCAGCATGTTTCTGATTGCCTTGGTGCACAATTTACGTGTAACTACGTGTAACTTCAACTCTCTGAATTTACGGTTCAGCAACTGCCCTCATCATCATGTTACCCATTAAGCCATAGCATCAACGCCATCGGCCCCGCGCCCCTCAGGAGCGGAAGAAAGAGGGAGCACTGCTCCATTGTGTTTGCAAATATTACGCACATCCCAAGCTTGGACAAGATACTCAGCAATGCTCCCAGATATCACTCGGCACACCCCCCTACTACCCCAAATATCATCAGAAACAAAACGCAACAACTTGGTGGATGCATCAGTCAACGACAACACATTGCGCAATTTTTCAGCGCCGCCAGCAACATCACGCAAAACAGACCGAATTTCATCAAGCATAGTATCCCTCTGAGCAGAAGTAGCGGGACAATCAAACATCAGATGTGACAAAGACTCAACACCCTGACCACAAGCAGGACATGCTGTGTTAGAATCAGCTCTGCTGCCGCCATAACGACTGGTACGCTCATGCACGCAAAGACAGCCCATTCGAACACGCATCAGCAACTCAATACCACGCGTTGGCGCACCAGAACACAAAAAGGGCCTAGCCCTTTTAAAACGCATGGCATCAGCATGTGCAGGGTGCACATGCGTGATGTAACGGCTCAAAGTAGAGTGCTGCAGTGATTCACAAACAATTGTGTCTGCATGCAGCTTCCTGACCTGACGGTTGATGTGATTCTTGCACGCATTAGCTCGATCAGCTGCCGCCTCAACATCCACACCATACTTGCAAAGCAAACTCTGCACATACTTATGCCAAGGTGTCACCGCAACAGCACCACTAGGGCGCTTCCACTCAGCTGAAAACACCTGATGTGGCAACCGACAGTTCTGCATACGCTGAACCCTAAAGTAATACTCCATCGCCCTCTGATGAAGCCACATGTGCAATGGCTTCACACCCCATTCAGCCAGAACAAGTGAAGTGCAAGGGCGCTCCTTGCCACAACGCATTGAGCACTTGATGATGTCAGTCTGCACTTTGTCAATCTGTTGCAGTTGCCTTGCAGTTGACGGAAACCAGACCTCGCTGCCATATTCAACAATCGGGCGAACGCATGTAAGCAGAATGATACGCTTTACTTCCACGCTGATGAGCCGGCTCTTCCAGACTGGCATGAGCCCACCCTTCACACGATGCACTTTTGCCAACATCTTCTCAAAGTGCGTATTCCAGTTGCAGGCATTGTTGAACCACAGGCCAAGGTAGCAGTACTCTGATACAACAGGCACAGGCACACCGTTCCAAACGATGCCAGAATCAGCCAACTGGCTGGGCTGTCTAGCTGGTGAGACATGCATGACAGCAGACTTCAAGCTATTCAGCTTGAACCGCCACTTACAACTGTATTCATAAACTGTTGCAGCCACAGCCTGAACCTCAGCCAGAGATCCGCACACAGCAACAAAGTCATCAGCCTGCATGGCTGCCACAACCTGACCAGCAGGTTCGTCACAAGGGCCCATAAGGGTGATTCCAGGGTGCTTTGCATGCACCTCATGCAGCAGATCATCAATGAAGTACAGGTACAGTGTGGGGGAAATAACATCGCCCTCATGCAAACCAAGGTCACATGTGAAGCTCTCAGTGACATGACCTTCGTGAGACACCACACGGCGTGCACCCTGATACAAGTTGTAGAGTACACGGAACATCTTTCCACGCACACCCTTGTCCCACAGCTTTTGAAAGAGCCCATCAAGCCACACTGTTGGGAAAGCCTTATAGGTGTCAACAAACAGCACATAAGAATCCTTCCCCTCAGCTTTCCTCCCACCCAACACCTCACTGGGCACACTCTGGTGGTCAGCACAGCTGCGCTTGGGACGAAAGCCGTTCTGGCTCTCGTGCAGCAACGGCGTTCCTGCTGCTGTAGCAGCAGTTACACGCTGCTGCTGCTGCTGCTGTTGCTGCTGACGTGCCTGCTGCTGCTGCTGTTGCGCCTGCTGCTGCTGACGTGCCTGCTGCTGCTGCTGTTGCGCCTGCTGTTGCTGCTGCTGCTGTTGCGCCTGCTGTTGCTGCTGCTGCCGTTGCTGTGTCGTGCCCTCCGCCACTGACTTGCCTTCTGCAAACTTGATGAGGCGCTGGTTGAAAACGCTGGTGTAAAATTTGTAAAGCACGCTAAGCAGGGTGATACCACGGTAGTTGGTGGGGTCTGTCAGGTCACCCTTCTTGGGCATGTTCACAACCGTACCTGGCACCTGGTGCACCTGCTCAAGCTGACACATCAGATTGCAGTACTGCAGTAACATATCTGCGGCCGTGCTGCCTCCATACTTGAGTAGCTCATTGACAATGCCCTCCTCAGCCGGGTTGCCGGCCTTGCCAGTGCGCAGCCTCTGCGGGCAGTCGGAAACTTCGGCGGCAGTGATGGGCAGGTCCAGCGGGGTGGCAGGGGAGTTAGCAGAGTCTTGCAAATACTGTTGCACATTGGCTGCAACACAAGACATGTGTGCAGCGTCAAACTGGGGGTTGGAGGAAGCAAATGCTGCATGGCTGCCAACGCGCTCATAATGACACTTGAAAGCATCAGCTTTCTCAGCTGGGGTAGATGCCACATGCCCAGATGGATGCTGCATGACGCTGTAAACTGCCTCGCTGACATGCTTAGGGCACAGACGACGCACAAGCTGCCACATGTCTTTCTCTCAAGCAGGCTGTCATCATTCATGCGATTTGTGTATGCAGAAGTAATGGCATGCTGGCACTGCTCTTTGTACTGCTTCTCTGCTGCTTTGACCAGCTGTGTAGTAGCCTTCTGCTGCTGTTTGTAAGTAGCCCAATCTGCTACAAGCCCTGAGTTCTTGTAGCGCAGGTAAGCCTGCTTCCTGTCCTCCACAGCATCTGTGAGCTCCTGAGTCCACCATGGGAAGGACTTGCCAACCCAAACCCTCTTGTAGCCAAAACTGGCGTTGACAGCATGACGAAGTGCTGCTAGCATCTGCTCGTGCGCTTGCTGCACTGCACTTGTTGCTGTAGTTGAGCCTGCAGAAGCCTGCTGCTGCAAAGTGGTGACCGTGGCTGTGTAGGCTGCACCAAGCTGCGACAGAGCATCCTGATATGCCTCAAGTTCCGCTGACTGCTCCCCATTCTGCAGCCTGAAATCCTTGGGCTGTGCGTTGAGGCGCAGCACAACCTGTTTTGCAGGGCGGCGTACCACAGGCCTGACAATGCGGGCAGACACAGGCAGGTGGTCGGTAGCACCCACAGTATGCGGCCCAACTGTGGCTGTTGGCCTGGCAGCAGCTTGGCAGGGCATGGCAATGTCAGCAGAGGCAAGGATGTAGTCAATCAAAGAGCCTCGCCTGGTGCCGCCGTGCGACCTGTCACAAGTGATGTGCTGGTGAGGGGAGGTGGGGGCTGTGCGGGCATTAAGTGAGTAGAGGTTGACAGTGTTGAGCAATGAGAGGAGCAGGCGGCCGTTGTCGTTGACGGTGCTCTCGCCATGCATACCAATACGCTCTGCTGGGCCAGATGCCCGTCCAACCCGTGCATTAAAGTCACCCATCACCAACACAGATCCCCTGCTAGACAGGTACTCCAGGTCCTCCTGCAGCGCTGAGTAAGCAGCACTCCTCACTGATGCAGACTTGCCCATATCAGGCATGTAAACCACCCCAATGAAGAGCTTGCGTGCACCCCCTTGCCCTGGCATCACGAGCCACAGCGCTTCGTCGTATTGCTGGTCAGTAAAGTCATACACTTTCACCGCGTTTGCAACAGAGGCATGCACAGCAACTGCAACACCCCCAGAAGCACGCTCCCCTGCCCGCACAACCCTGGGCTTACTAATGTATGTGTATCCAGGGATGTGATCTGCAGGCAGCTGCTTTCCCTGCGCCTCCTTGGTCTCCACGAAGCCCATGATGTCACAGCGGGGTTCCTTAAGCAGGTGGTGAATTTCAACCAACTTCAACCCAGACTTTGGCATGTTATTTACATTAAGCACGCCACAGAGCAATCCACTGTCACCCGGCTGCACAGGTGCCCTGCTGGGGCGGTGGCGGCGCTGCTTGGATGCCCTGCTGCTGCGCTGGCTGTGCCTGCGACCGTGCTGCTGGCCTGCACCCCCGGCAGCAGGCGCTGCTGGCTGTGTGCCCCTGGGCAGCTGCTCCTCGTCATCTGACGCAGGAACAAGCTCCTCCTCCTCCTCTGACGCAGGGACAAGCTCTTCATCCTCATCATCTGGTTGATGGTGGTAGCTGTCCTGCGCGGGCCAAACAGCTTCACCTGGTAACCCCAACTGTTCTCATCCCTGGTTTGGCGAGTCTGGGCGCGGCTAGACCCAGGACTCTGTCGGCTGGACGGCTCAGCCTCAATTGCAGCAGGGGCACCAGGTGTGGCAGCAGCAACAACGCGAGCAGCGGCAGGGGGAGCAGCAGCTGCAGCAGGGTTTGCGGGGTTAGCAGAAAGCGCGGCAACGCGGGTCGTACGGTTCGCGGTCAAGGGCGTGTCCACAGATCTACCTGCGGCGGCAGCATATGTTTCAGTGAACACTTTATGCCATGCACCCTGCAGCCACACATGTGTGTTAGGATCCGGGCATACAGGGGCAGATGACGGGCCTGAGCCAAAGCGAGGGTCAGTGATTGGATGGCCTGCGCCATTAATCACCACATAATGCCTGGACAGGCGAGCCACAGGACCACAGGGGCCGGGAGCTGGCCGCTGGCCTGCAGGGGCCCCCGTGGCCCTGCCGGCCTGCACTGCCAGGCTTTGTTTCTGAGACGTCCTGTGGTCCTGTGTCATGTTTAGCAAAAGCTTGTGAAGCAGGGGCGGCAGGGTGGGCGGCAGGCACAAACCACACAAACAGCAAGAACACTGGCAACCGCAACAACAATCACAAATGTAGCAGCAGCCACATCACACCACATCCCACACAACAAGACACCTGCCACAGGATCGGCCACACGGCTGGTAGGTGTAATGATATGCTGCGTGTGATATACTGGTGCTGTTGCTCGCAGATGCAAATGTTGCTGACGGTTGCTGCTGTGCTGCTCATGCATATGCAGGCATGCTGTTCTACTGCTGCTGCTGCTGCAGAACTGGTAGGTACTGGAAGACAGGCGATCTGCAAAGGCACGCTGCATGCATTGCATCACGTTCAGTGCAATGTGACCCCACTTGGAGTTCCCGGTGACAGTAGCTAGCCAGGCAATCCGTCGGTCTGCTCCCAGCAGTGACCGTTGTAGTGGGCGTGCTCCCCCCAGCACGTTGACACCCTTGCAGCCATTGCCAATGCCAATCACATGTTCCAGTGGACCATTCTGCTTATATTAGAGTCCAAGCAGCATAGCATCGCCTCAAGCGTGGCGTCGGATTCAGTGTAGTTGATGTAGTGCCTGCTGCCCTGTGCCCAAAGTCCACTGATCGCTCCCTGCACGCCACCCTCTATGTATGTCCATCGTCAACCTGCACTGCAATGCACTCAAAGAGCTGCTCCAGGAACGTGGTCTTGGCGCAGATCAGGGGGATCAGCTCGTAGTGATCCGGCTGGTCATACGCAATGAAGTGGCCTGCATATGCCTTGTAGAGTGGCGTTGCAACAAACTCAGGCACGCTCTGCACAACACGCCTGGGCAGCAGCTGGTGCGGCACTGCAGTGTAGTCGCTGTTGGCGACTGCTGCCTCCCAGGTTGCAATCAGCTTTTTCATGGCTGCAAATGCAACAGAGTGATGTTGATCGAGTACCGTGTCAGCGGCAACGCAGCAGGGGCTATATACACAGCAAGTTGTTACATCTGGCATTTGAAAGGCCGCTGCCAGCTGGCTGTTTCTGGCATGCTCAGTGTATGTGGCAGCATGGTCAGCGCAACATGATACAAGCATATACACATCTCTTTGATCATTCCTGCGCTATTTGTGGCAGTCGGCTAGCAACCGCACATTGCCAGCAACTGCTAGAGCCTTGGTGGCTGCTGTGCTTTGTGCTGTGCGCACTTGTGCAGCAATAACACTTGAACGAACTGCTCTACGTGAGGCTGCACCCCACGTGGGAACGCTTAAACCCAAAACCATGGAGATGCTACAGGCGCATTCAGTTTGTTGAGATCAGGCACACCTATTTCCTTGTCACTCAACTGTGCCTTCAATCTGCCTGGTCCTTGCCCATGCCCGTCCGTACCCCATACGACCCAACCCGCATGATGACACCACGCAGGTAACACGTTACAAGTTCAACTGGCCCTGGTAGCAACCACACAACCATTGCTGATGCGTGCATCGTCATAGCCATGTGATATGTAGCATTTGTAACAGAACTGCCAGCAAGAGTTTCCACAAAGCCACGTGAGCAACAGCCTGTGCCGCAGTGGTTATTGTAATCCAGTGGTGTGACGCTGCCAGAAAGGGTGTTTTGCATGTAGAAGGACGAATTCACACGGCTCCTGGATTCCAAAAAACCGAGGTATATGCATAGCTACGCACCTTCAAGCAATGCATGTCCCTCGCCTCTACACACCCTTTCTGGCAATCACGCTTGCAAGCAGGCATGACTTGCACGCATTGGTCACTGGACGCGTGCCAGCTTACTGCTGTCATCACTGCACGAGTGTTAGCTTGCTGCCGCAGCGCAGCCCGCCGGTGTCATCCCGCAGCAGCACTGTGACGGCTGTGGAGGCAACCGCAAAGCCCACGGACGCCACAAAGCACGAGCCCAGGCCATACACCACGTTTGCACCACCAAATGTGTACAGCGCGCCTGAAACAAGCGTGCCAGTGAGCCGGCCCATGGCATTCGCCATGTAGTAGAACCCGACATTCATGGCCACCTTGTTGCCGTCAGCGTACCTGCACGCAACAACCCACAGGCAGAGGGGCGAAAAATGTGAGATGCTGTTGCTTGCAGTTCCATTTTAGTGGAGGTATCATGGTGCAGGTGGCTGCCGCAAGGGATTGCCACTGCTGCTGCGGCGGCGGTGGTGGCGGCAAGCCTGCGCCATGCACTCGACACAGCAGAAGGCGTGCGCTGCAGTACTCAAAACAAACCTCTGCTATGTGATGTTGGTAGGCAGCCAAAGCGCGCAGCTATGGCCGCCGCAGCTATACTATTCACAGTCAGTCGGTGCGGCCTGCTTGCTGCTGCCGGGATACGATGACAAGCAGCATCTCAAGCATGCTGCAAGTTCCAGCTCTCTATGACTGTATCCTGGCAACAAAGTGATGGCTCTAGGGCTCACTTGACGATCAGGAAGCTGTGGACACTGGAGTTCACCGCGAACAGCACGCAGTACAGCAGCAGGCCAGGCAGCAGCACGCCGGCCATGGCTTGCAGCTGCCTCTCCACGAAGATGGGTGTGCCCAGAAGCATCACTGCCAGGAAAGCCGGTGCAATGCACAGCAGGCCGTTCCACAGCAGCTCGACATACCTGCAGCAGTGTACAAAAAATAGTCACTCGCGCACGATTGTGTTGCGGGGAGTGTCGCAACAGAGCTGGCAAGGCACAGTCATGGCAAGATCATGAGGGGTGATGTTCATGCGGATGGTGGTAGCAACGTGTGGTGGCGGCAAGTACAGCGCTGCAACACCGGTTGCAACAGAGTGAACCGTGTCAATTTTGAGCAGGCCCCCGCTTGCAGGGGCATAGCTGACATTTTGAAGCTGCTGCCATGCTGCTGCATTATGGCATGCACAAGCGAGAGTGGCTGTGTTGCTGCACGTTCAACAGCTGTGCAGTTGAAGCTGGCTGGCTGCCACTGTTGAAGCACCCTGCCGGCTTACTTGTTGGCGGGGCTTTGTTTCAGCGGCTGCAGCACCAGCTGGGGCGTCCAGCTCTGCACCTGGCCATACAGAATGATGAAGCCCTGTTGGTTTGCAGCAGCAGCAGCAAGCGACAGCACACAAAAACAGGCACTCCACGTCAGCACATGGCAGCACACCACATCACACAAACTGCTAGCTGGCCGCATTCCCATCACCACCTCCAGCAGCTCTGAATGGCAGTAGTTGATCATTACGGGCCATCTACTGCGTTTAGTGCTCAATGCAGCCCGCCCCACCCCCCATCACTCCATCCTGAGCATAGCGAGTCAAGAAGATAAGGCACAGGTTGGACATCCGGGGGCACATCACCCCAAGGCCGAGTCCATCCATCACATGCGATGTGTTTGGTTGCGCCGTGCCGCGTACTGCAGCATTATGCAATCCTTTTTGTTAAACATATTTACATGAATCTTACAGGCCAGCGCCTCACCGCCAGCACCGCGCCCACCGCCACCCGCTCCCATCCAAAGCCGTGCGCAGCGTCGCGCAGGAAGAATGGCAGCGGCACCTCGAACCACATGTCCCTGCTGCCAAACAGGAAGAACCGCGCCACGCTGAGCACGTTGACGTTGTAGGCCTGCCTGAACAGCACCGACAGCTTGATGTTCTCCTTGCGCGCCCTGGGGTGGGGACGCGGCAGCAGCAGCAGCAGCAGGGCAGCAGCAGCAGCCGCACTCACGCACAGCCACATACATACATGCAACCTACAAGCATCCTGCCGGCCTGTGCCACATCCTGTACATGCATGCAGTGCTGTGTGCCAACTCATTTTCAATGTTCCACTTTCAATGTTCCACTTTCAATCTCTCAATATTTTTTTCTGCCGCAGTGGCGTGCGCACCTGCCCAGCTGGTTGCTGAGGCCCACAACGGCCCAAGGCATCGCCGCCAGCACCAGCAGCATTAGGATGCCCAGCGCAAAGTAGTAGTTGAATGTCAGCGCTGCAGCACCAATGAAGTAGCCGACGCCCTTCATGCTGTTCTTGAACCCAGTGATGAAGGAGACCACCTTGAACAGGCGGCTCTGCGCAGCACAGGAACACAGCAAGCGCAGGGCGTGCATTGATTAACCCTTGCTGCTGCTGCTTGAACAGGCAGCTCTGCGCAGCAGCCCATGGCGGCAGAGGGACACACAACAAGCGCAGGCCAGCATGCGGCATAGGGGCTCAGCAACATCACAGGACATGTATGCTCTCTTCACTCCTAACTCCTAACCAAGCCCTGAGCTGCTGCTGCTGCTGTCCAGGGCGTGCATTAATCTAAACACTTGTTACTGCTGCTGCTGCTGCTGTCCAGGGCGTGCACGGGGTGGCATGCTTGTCAATGCTAGTTGCATGAGATGCTGCTGCTGCTGCGTGTGTGACCCACCGCGGTAGCAACAGCTTGAGTGCCAGCCAACACCACCCACCCAGAACTTCATTGGTGGTGTGACTTATCATAACGATGGCAAGCCAGCCAGCACGCACCTCCCTCTCATCAGGAGTGACGAGTTTTGTAACAGTCTTGCCGCCAAGCTTTGTCAGGTCTTTTGCAACGCCACACAGCATCTGTGCAGCCGTCACAAACAGGATGCCCTTGGTGACCTCCCCGTTGGCGGCCCAGGCATCCTGCCAGCCCAACAGCAGGCCTATGCCGCACAGCTGCAAGGCCAGGCCTGCAGCGGCAGCGACGACAGCAGCAGCAGCAGCAAATGACACGGCAGCAGCGGCAGCGGCAGGAAGGCATCAGCAGGAAGGCATCGCGCAGGGCTTGTGCGCTGTTTGTGATCATCGTCAGGCTTGCACAGTGCTTAAGATTTACATGCGGCCCTTGACCCATGCTCGCTGTGCATTGCAATGCCCCAGCCGCCGCAGAGTCCGCGACTCACGCAAGTGAAGCAGTACATGACTGAGCCTGACAAGGTACACTTTGAGCAAGCACACATGTTTCATTTATCACGATTATCAAAGTCTTAAAAATTTATGTTCATGATTATTGAACCCAAGATGGACGTGCGCCACAGCATCGCCGGCAGCACCTATGAGAAGCGTGGACTTGATGCCCCAGCGCACCCCCATGAGCCCCGCCAGCAGGTTCATTAGATGTACCTATCCAATATGTGGTTATGTCTTCGTAATAAAGAAAGGCAACGCGCACATCACCAGCAGTACACTGCCTACCTGTGAGTAGTGTGGACTTGATGCCCCAGCGCGCCCCCATGAGCCCCGCCAGCAGGTTTGTGACCACGCCCGCCACCTCGTACAGCGTGAACATGACCGCGGTCTGCCACGCAGTGAAGCCCAGGTGGTAGGCGTGCAGCAGCACGATCATACTGCAGCGCAGCAGGCAGCAGCAATCAGGCAAATCAAGCAGCGAGCGCAGACACAGTGACAAAGCACTTGAAAGCAGGTGGTAGGCATGCAGCAGCACGATCATACTGCAGCGCAGCAGGCAGCAGCAATCAGGCAAGCAGGCAAGCAGCGAGCATGAGCGCAGTGAGCAGTGAAGCCCAGGTGGTAGGGGTGCAGCAGCACGATCACACTGCAGCACAGCAGGCAGCAGCAATCAGGCAAGCAGACAGCATGAATGCTTGGGCACAGCCAATCCCAAGCACGCAGCGCAATCGCGCTGCAGCACGGTGCAAGGCGGGTCGATGAGTCAGCGAAGGACAGCAGCGGGCGCAGGCGAAACTGCCACACACATGTTCGAATGTGCAGCTGCAGCTGCATATCAATGCCACGACTTCTTCAAGGGCTAGCTGCTTGAGGGTGTTGTGCGCAACTTGTGCCTGTGCTGTCACGCAACACGCGATCATACAGTGGGGGGGACTGCTATTGTGGGCGCTCTATATGGTAGGATTGCTCACCGCACAGCCCCGTCAGTTGTTGTGAACAGGAGGTAGCTCAGGCTGATGATGACAAAGGGCTTCAGCGCAGAATACTCCCGCTTGAGGTACCTGCAACAGCAGCGGCAGCAGCAGCGGCAGCAGCAAGGGTGACGTTAAGAGCCGAAGGCGTGACAGCAGCGACAGCAGCAGTGGCTGCGGAAATCCAAGTGAGCGCAGGTAGCGCCAAAACTACATAGCCGTCAATTGCAAAAGCATCTGGTGCATCAAAGATGTGCCCGACAGTGCAGCCTGCAGCAGCCAAGTAACTGTTGTTCCTCTCACCCCAGATCCTTTCTAAACAGGCAGCATGAACAGCCACATACGATGTCGCACTTGGCAGCTGCAGCTGCACACTCACTCTTTGCGGGTCTCATTCTCATGCCTGCCAAAGTCTGGGGTGTTGGGCTTCTTGCCGTGTGTGCTGCCTGCAGCTGCAATGGCCGCTGCAGCAGTATCCTGCAAGCTGTCCATATCCCCTTTGGACGTGGCAGGGGCGCCACACTTGCCGGTGCTGCTGCTGCATCACAAACATAACAAGTCGGAATACGGGAAACACAGGGGATGGCACAGTCAGGTGCAGCTGCTGGAGTATGGCTTGGCAAGCGTTTTGATACATGGCATGCTCAAAGTCCCAGAAGCTCTGTTGCAGCATATGCTGCTGTACGCGTCAACAAGGGGCCCAGACTGTGTTGTACACATCTGGCAAGCTGTGTCATAAATGTGGGTTGCACTTACTCCTGCTGCAACCCCGCAGCTGTGCTTGCCTCGCGGTTGGGGTATGCAAACAGCACAGCTTCGTTGCTGTCGAGCACTGAGTAGCACGGGTCTTCAGCATCTGCCTGCATCCATCAGGTGCAGGCGCAGAATGGTGCTTGCTTCATCAGGGAAGCTTGTGAACATACCACCTATTGACATGCCAGGTAGGCAGCAAATTTTGCACATCTTCCAGCAGGTGTTGATACTTATGTTGGTGGGGAAGGCGGTGCACGTCCTCAGGCAGTGAATTCGAAGGCAGCTGGTGGGGCCTCACCAGCTGAGGAAGTTCACAGCAAACAGTGTCGCCGCAAAGCATGGCCGGCACATCCACTGACCCAAAGCGGCATCTAAGGCCTGACCCTGAAATGTTGACGCTGCTTGGCACACTGCAGCACAACGTGCTGCCTGCGGGGCAGCAAGCCTTTTCGTCTCCCATAATGCCTCGAGCCTGAAGTCACTGCAACTGGACAGGATCGTGACGAGCTCGTTGCAAGTATCTACTAAAGGATTTCGCGGTGCGTTCAAAGGCAACTTGGAGAGTGTCAGTCATGATGCTGTTATGTCGTTCCGTACACACCTCGATGCTGTCGTTCGCTGCGCCCAATCTCGCGCAGGTTGCACTTCCCTTCACTAAATAAGACTAGATATTAGGTACGAAAGAGGCTGAAGCACGAAATTAGCAGCAGCAAAAGCAGCAGCAGCAGCACCACCACCACCACCACACCTGCAGCAGAGCACACAATGGCACCCGTCCAGGTTGCCATCAACGGCTGCGGCAGGATCGGCCGCCTGGCCTTCAGAGCAGCATTTGACCAAGCAGACAAGTTTGACTTTGTGCATCTGAATGACCTGGCATCCGCAGAGTCCACTGCCTACCTGATCCAGTTTGACTCAGTGCATGGTGCGTGCAGCGCAGCCCGTAAAACAGAAGCTTGGCAGTCATATTAACAGGTGCACAGCCATGACATGTGCCCGATGCGTCATTCTGCAGCCAAAGTGGCACTGAGGGGGCGTGCCTGGCCCCTGTAACTGACGCGCTGTGCTCAACAAGCACCAACACAGCTTCTTGGCTTGCTGCATCCACAGTGTTTGTTTCTGTTGCAGATGTGGCCAATTAATATGTGGTGAACCGACAGCATTGTCTGCTGCTGTCACGCGCATACAGGCACCTGGGCGGGCCATGAGCTGAGCGTTGAGGACGGGTGCGTGGTGGTGACAACAGCGGAGCGGGTGGTTAAGATCCCATACAGCCAGGCCAAGTCACCAGCAGAGGTGCGCATTCCTGCTGCAGCATGTTGGGTTATGTCGTGCAGCAGCAGCAGCAGCAGTAGCAGCAGCTAGGGGAGGGTCTTGGCAGGCTGCGCGGCAGGCGGCATGTCTCATGCATTGGCGTAGCAGCAGCAGCTGTGCCGCTGCTTAGCGTGTCAACAGGCGGGCGGCATGTGCGTGACATGTACTGACCGAGTTCAGTGCAAAGGAGTTCACGTGTGGTTGATCGTGTATTTACTCATATATAGTGCAGAGGGGTGTACGTGTATCTCAGTGTAATTTCTATGCATTGCACGTCTCTGAGGGTGTGTTCCTTTCTGCAACACTAAACATAAATGCATTGTTTGCCGTGTCCTCCATTGCCGCTATGCAGCTGGACTACGCTGGGCTGGGCGTGCAGCAGGTGTGGGAGTGCACGGGCGCCTTCCTGACCCGTGCTGCTCTGCAGCCCTATCTTGAGAAAGGCGTGCCCAAGGTGGTGGTCAGCGCACCAGTGAAGGACCCCCTGCCTGTGCTCAACGTTGTCATGGGCTGCAACCACGTGAGTTATTGATAATGTTGCAGGCAGCTGCCTTGGTGCGCGAAGGCGGCAGTTGGTACTGGTGATACGCTGCAACAGCGTATTAGACTGCTGGTGCGGCAGTTGCTGTGCTGAGCAGGCTCCGCAGCATGCCGTGCTTGGGTCAGCTTCATGCTTGCTTTTGCGTACAGTTCAAGACAGCTCCACACATAATGCTATCACATGCAGCCTATGCCCTCTTCATAGTGCAACATCTGTGTCACTGTTACCTTCATTGTGACATGGACGGCCTTTAAACCCTTGTACATCTGCTGCCGCAGCACCTGTACAAGCCTGAGGAGGATCACATCGTGACAGCAGCCAGCTGCACCACAAACTGCCTGGCGCCGGTGGTGAAGGTGGGCTTGCTGCTGCTGCTGCATGTTCTGTTTGTCACAGCAGCTGAAGTGGTGCAATCTGGTGTTTGGCATATGTGGTTTAAGTGTGCTGTTTAGCAGCGCTGCTGGTCCCGGGTGTCCTGCCGCGCGGTGCCAATGCTATCTCTGCTTGAAGTAACGGTTGGTCCGCTGTAGGGTGCGAGGGGACGTACCACTGCGCTGCCGCGACTGCGCTACTGCTGCTGCTGCTGGTGGTGGTATTGCCGCACTGTCCTGCTGCTGCTGCTGCTGCCAGGTCATCCACGAGCAGCTGGGCATTGCCCACGGCTGCATCACCACCATCCACAACCTCACCAACACGCAGACCGTCATCGACGCACCCAACACCAAGAAGACCGATCTGCGGCGCGCCAGGTGAAGTATTGATATATCTGTTTTATTTCGTTTCAAACACAGCCAGAGTTGAGATGAGGCACTGGCATGAAGCATGGTGCTGCATTGGCATGAAGCCTGGTTTGCTGCAGTGAGAGAGGCTGGCTCCAGGGCTGCCTGCTTGCACAGCATCTCTGCTGAAGTGTTGGTTACATATTTAGACAAAGAACGCCGCCCGCTCCAAGGCGTCACAGGGCAGAAACACATATGCTTTGGCGGGAATGGCGTGGGCGCAAGGGATGGCCGCTGACGCTGCTGCTCTGCTGTGCTGTTGTGTGGCCAGGTCTGCGCTGATGAACCTGGCGCCCACCAGCACCGGCAGCGCTACCGCCATCGCACTCATCTTTCCTGAGCTGAAGGGCAAGCTCAACGGCCTGGCCGTGCGCGTGCCGCTGACCAACAGCAGCATCACAGACTGCGTGTTTGAGGTGCGCAGGCCCAGGATTCACCCTGCTGTGGCTGGCTGCTGCATGTAGCAGCACTTGTGGGTAGCAACACAGACTGCGTGTTTGAGGTGCGCAGGCTGCGGCCTCTGCGCCTCTTGTAGGGCCCCTACTGCGTCACTTGTGTGCCAATGCAAAAGAAAAAGTATGTGTGCTACTTGGGTGCCAGTTGTGTACCTGCACTGCTGCTGCTGCCGCCGCTGCTGCTGCTGCTACTGCTGCTGCTGCTGCTTCGCAGGTGAAGAAGTCCACAACAGCAGAGGAGGTCAATGCGCTGCTCAAGGTGGGTGGGGGGCAGGGGCAGCTGAGGGTGTGTTCATGGTAGAGCATGGGCCTGGTCACTAGGGCCGGGTGCAGGCCATACCATGCACACTGCAGTGCATATGTATCAACCCACAAGTAACCAGCTCTCTCGTAAATCACATTCAACAAAATATCATGACGGATTGGTTATTTTGAATTCAGTATCTCTGTTTAGGTATTATTCAATCATATAAGAGTGATGAATGACGTACTTACAAAGACAAGTGCGCCGCGCCCGCTTGCAGGAGGCGTCAGAGACGTACCTGGCGGGCATCCTGGGCTTTGAGACGCGGCCGCTGGTCAGTGTGGACTATGTGAACAACGCCAGGAGCAGCATCGTGGACGCGGCATGCACGCAGGTGAGCGGCACCACGCTGCTACGGGCTGTGTGGTGACGACCAAGGTTATCTAGATTGTTCTTTCTGTGTTGATGAATTTTGAGGCACTAACACTGCTTAAAGCTAGCTTTGCTTTGCAACAGCATAATCGGTTAACAAACAATGATGCTATTCCATTTGATAGTAATAATATCAGTAATTATAGATAATACTATTGCCGCCATGTCTTTGTTGCAGGTGATTGACGGCACCATGGTGAAGATCTACGCCTGGTACGACAACGAGTGGGGCTACTCCTGCAGGCTGGTGGACCTGGCGGCACTCGTGGCGGCCAGCCAGTGAGCCATATGGCCAGCCGATGGCGTCATGGCCAGCCCGTGAGCTGCGGCCAGCCAGTGAGCCATGTGGCCAGCCAATGGCGCAATTGCTCTGGCTTGAGATATGGTGATGATGAGCCAGTGAGTTCCTGGTGTTGATGGGTCCACTGGTTGCCTAGTGAGCATGTCCTCGGCTCGGTAAACCAAGCAATGTTCATGTCTGCTAAGAGCGTGAAGTTCAAGACACCCAAAGGCACCGATTTATGAGAGAGGCGCCCCACATATATTGTCTGCCGAGCACAGTTGTGCTCAGCTGTTTGTTCTTGCAATAGTGTTGACCAGTTGATTACGCCGACTGGCTTGCAGTACCTTTGGTTTGTGCACGCATAGTGGTGTACATCTAGGGATGGATTGTTTCAATGCTTGGTTGTGAAGGACGTTGTGCGAGCGAGAGCTCGCGAGTCTGTCACTTGAGGGTTCCGGCGCTCTGGTTTGGCCCGCCAGTTGGCGTATTTGTGGCTGTGGCGTGCCTGGGTTCGGCACGCCGAGAATTGTTGGGTATCTCGCACATGCATTTATGTGTAGCTTTGGTAAAAGCCCTGTAACCGTATACACAGGAACTAACTGGTCGAGTGAGCAGCCAGCTTGCAGGTAGTACCACTAGACAGCAATCTCGCGCGGAACAGGTGATCTATTTAGTTAATTAGCGCTCAGCAAACATAGTCAACGGCAGAGCGTTGCAACAGCGATAGCTGTTGGTGGACGCAGCAGCCGTCACAGGCTGCCACCTTTGCATTCTCGGCGTCTTCAGTTGTCCCGTCAGCCAGCAGTTGGCTTATCCTTGGCAGAGTTGCCTTGTCATAATGTTTAGAACCAGAGCCTGGTCACTGTTTGTTGCAAAGCAGTCACAGCATGGTAGTACTTGTCCTAAAGCAACACTCCAGTGTTTCAGCTGTTACTGTCCTGCATGCGTTGGCGCTGAACTGTCAAGCGCTGATATGTTACGTCATTTGAGTCACGATATGTTCAGGCTGAGAGCAGGGGTCAGCAGAGTGCCACAAGTGGTTTGTGCACAGTTGAAGTGGTGGCATGTCATCTCAGTGGTGTTGTGGCAGGACGGGATCATTGCGTGTTTGCCAAACAATCACGTCACATACTGTGAAAACTCTCTGTAAACATACTCTTCTCAGCAAAAGGAGTTGCACCCTTCGTTGAGCAGCCTCCAATGTCTCGGATGGTTGATCATGAGCCCATATGCATGCGTCTCACAGGTGTTGATACATGAAGCCACCACATCAATCGCTCACTATCATCTGCTCCAGCTGCATTCTGGCCCAGAATGCAGTGGGGTGCAAGGGCGCCAAGCAGTCACTGAGTGCAGGTGGCGTGCTGTCCTTGCCAGCTTAGCAATGCGAATGTATTGCTATTTAGCTGAAATGAACTCCCTTTCAAGTTTGGCCACAGCGCTATTTTCTACTCGAAGCCGCTGCCAAGCTGCGCCATTCGCAGGCGGTGCCGTACGGCGCTGGGTCGCGGTCCAGGTCGCTGTCGCAATGGCGCCCTCTGCCCCTCCCCCCTCTCCCTCTACTCTGGAATAGGGGTAATCTTGTTACCATTTAAGCCATAGCAACGTCACCATCGGCCCCGCGCCCCACAGGAGCGGCAAGAAGGAAAGGAGGAGGGGGAGGGAGCACTGCGCCATTGTGCTTGCAAATTCCTATGATTCCAAGCAAGGACAAGGCAGTCAGCAATCAACCTAGCAGCCAGCCTGCAAACTCCAGATCCACCCCAAATATCGCCAGAAACAAAACGCAACACCATATCAGAAGAGTCAGTCATGGCATGTAAAAAACTGCGCAGTTTTTCAGCATAACCTGGCAGGCGTCTCAACTCTGCATACATAGCTTCCCTCAAATCAGAGGTGTCAGAGAACTCCAGAACAAAATGGGACAGAGTCTCAGTAGCAAAGCCACATGCAGGACAAGCAGTGGCGGGGTTAGCCCGCCGGCCGCCATATGTGCTAGTACGTGTGTGCACCACACAAACAACGCAGACGAACTCGCATCAGGAGCTCGATACCTCGTGAAGGACAGCCCGAACACAAAAGGGGCCTTGGTGCTTTGAAGCGCATGGATTCAACATGACTTGTATGCACATGAGTGACATAACTGTTGAAGGTTGACGTTTTGCTGGCAACACTGGCAGCCTCATCAGCATAGAGGGATGCCACCTGCCGCCTGATGAGATTCTTGCACTCCTTAGCTGATCCGGATGCAACTGTAACATTCACACCATATTTGCACATGAGACTGTGCACATACTTCTGCCAGCCTGTCAACAGCACAGCACCACCTGAGGTCGTCCATTCTGCACCAAACACCTGCTTAGGCAGCCTAGACGCAGGCACGCGCTGTACCCTAAAGTAACAATGGACTGCACAGAACTGTGTAACAGAACTGTGTAACAGAACTGTGTAACAGAACTGTGTAACAGAACTGTGTAACAGAACTGTGTAACAGAACTGTGTAACAGAACTGTGTAACAGAACTGTGTAACAGAACTGTGTAACAGAACTGTGTAACAGAACTGTGTAACAGAACTGTGTAACAAGGCACCTCAGCTGCTGCTTGCCGCAGCGCAGCTCATCTTGACAGCCACAGGACGCCAACGGAGCAGTGCTCCGCTGTGCTTGCAAGCACGCTCCATCATCATCATCATCATCATCATCATCATCATCATCATCATCAAATTACCAGATCAAGCTAGTGCCTGAGGCAGGTTTCAGTCCTGAGATGTATTGTATTGTATTGTATTGTATCGTATCGTATTGTGGTGGCCTCATCATCATCTACGGCGCAATCTGCCCCTCCCCTCCCTCTCCCTCTAATCCGGAATAGGGGTAATCATGTTAACCATCAAGCCATAGCATCAACGCCATCAAGCACGCTCCATGCAAACACATGACAATCAGCGACTTGCCAGTCACCTTTTGGCACAACACTTTCCAATCTGCTAAACCCTGCTGCAACCTGCTCCTTCCAATCTGCTAAACCCTGCTGCAACCTGCTCCATCCAAAATTCATCCCAAACAGCACCATGGCAGATGGGCGCATTCGTCAGTCGTGGTCATCAATCTGTGCGCTTTGTTAGCGCAGCGCGTTATGCTTCCACCCCTGTCAGCATGTTGTCCCGCACATCTCATGAGGTCCTCATGCACCGGCACGGCACTGCAAGACACATGGCGTTGGCCACAGGAGTTGTTAACGGCCACAGAATCTTGCAATGGCCACAGAATCTGGCAACAGCCACATTCTCACCACAAACTTGCATCATCAGCGGCTCAGAAGCACAGGCTCCAGTACGCAGACACTACAGCTGTTTGGCACTGTGGCGTGACTGCTGGGCCTCAGCTGGCTGCTGTTGCTGCCTGTGCGAGCGCGCGTATGCCTGGCAGCAGCTGGCCTTGGATCAGCTGCAGGCTTGCGCCGCCGCCCGTGCTGATGTAGGAGATGGCTGGCGGCGGCTGCATCTTGTTAATGGCAGACACTGAGTCGCCACCTGCAAGGAAGCATGCCATGCACGCAGTGCACGGTCAGCACACATCACCCTGATGTCTCGGAATCCATGGACCTCGTCACCTGTATTGCTATCCTGCTTGCATGCATCCACAGCCAATCTCTGTGTCAACATCATGATCATTAACTAACATTGAGGCACAGCACTGACGCCGGTGGTGGGCACACATGCCAGTCAATGCAGATGGCACCATCCCAAACGGCCTGGCTGTGCATACGTGTCTTCAAGCTGCTGTGGGTACCTCACCTCCAACTATTGTTGTACTGCCTGCTGCTGTTGCCCTCCCCATAGCCCGGGCCACTGCGTGGGTGCCGGCAGCAAACCGCGGCACCTCAAACCTGCCCATGGGGCCGTTCCAAAAGACTGTCTTGCAGCCCAGTATGGCGTCTGTGAACGCGGCTGCTGTCTGAGGCCCGATATCTAGCCCATAGCAGCCTGCCGGCGCAGACATGCATGCAAGGCGGACAATGGAGAAAAAGGCAGCAGCAGCAGCAGCAACTTCCTTTTCTGTCATTTAGTAGTCTGGTCACATGGCGGCGGGTTTCTGACAACCATCAGACGCTGCCAATGGTGCCAAAGGCGCCATGACCAGCTGAACAAAAAAACACGCGACTGTGCTGCTTTGTTTGTTACGTCATAGTCGGATTCATCACTTGCCGGTCACGTTGCTAAAACGCTTACTTGCAAAATGCAGTCTCCCTGTCAACAGCAACCCACCATTTGGCACGCAGGGGGCCTCCGGGGTGCAGCAGCTCACAGTGAGCGGCACAGTGCAGAAGCCGTGGTCATCATCCAAGCTGCGCGCCACGACGATGTCCCGAGGCAGCAGCAGCTTCACGCCACGCGCCGCAGCGCACTCTCGCATCGCCCGGCACGCCTGTGCAGGCGCAAGGTGAGGAAGCAGCAACACCAGGGCAACCAGCAGCAGCAACAGCAGGGTGAAACAGCAAGCTTGACATCTAGAAGAGCAGGGTTGGTAGCAGAGTACTTGTGGGGGGAGTGCAAGAGAGAAAAGAGAGAGGAGCATGACAAGGTGCGAAGCTTGCTACAACCACAGCAACTAGAGGCACTCTCCCACCACTCTTTCACCCTTGTGAGGCAACAGCACGTCACCCTCTCACTCTCTCACTCCCCCAGCAACCCACCTCCAGCCAATCCTCCTCAATCTGCGTCCTGCCGCACGCCACGCCCTCTGCTGCCAGGAAGGTGAAGGCCATGCGGCCGCCGATCAGCAGCACATCTGCGCTGCTCACGAGCGCCTGCAGCACTCCGATCTTGTCCCGCACCTTGGCGCCGCCAATGACCACACCAAACGGCCTGCGGCAGCAGCAGCAGCAGCAGCAGCAGCGTTGGCAGCAACGATGCACAGCGTGTCATTGGCTTAAATTCACCATTTATTTACAAAGCAGTCCTTTTCAGGGCGGGCTATGCTGGGTGGGTCTTTGCTGAGGTTTTGGATCTGGCAGGTGTTCTGCCACTGGGGTGATTTATGCTGGGCTTGCCGCAGGGCACTTTATGTTCCTGTTTTGTCGCTTCGCGACAAACAGTCTGCCGCTTTGCGGCAGTGGTAGACGTTGCAATGGCTACCTCTGAAGCGTTGGTAGCCAGACTTCAGACTTTGGAGAACGAGTTTGCACGTATGAACACTCAAGCGGCCGGGGCTTCTTCGTCGCGAGCGCCCGAGCCTTCTGTGGCCGTTCCTGCTGCTAGCACCAACGTGCGTCTGCCCTCGGCAGTTGGTGACGTCCCACATGTAGCTGAGAATCCGGTTCCGCGCGCAGCACACCTTCCTAAGACACCTGTACTGTTCGATATGCGCATGGATCGGGGCTACTTAGCTGTCAGCCAGGGCGGTAGCCCCGCCATGCTCCACGAGTACCGCTGGTCAGCGAGCGCCTTTAGCTATTTTAAGGACACAGTCGTAGAGATGGAGCGCATCCTCCCAGCTCTACAGGACGAGGCGCAGCGCAGGGCTTTTTCGGTGCTGCTGGCACAGTTCAAGGGCGTGCTGGCGCTCATGGAGCAGCGGCTGGACTAACTTAAAGTCTTCGGCGAGCACAAATTCCGCGAGCCGGGGCTGGTGGCAGCAGTGGAGAACGCTATTGCTGGCAAGTCTGACCTGCCTGTTACATCCAGCACTGTGCTGGATGCTGTGGCCAGCTTCAGGGACAAGAAGGTCACCACTGCTATCAAGCAGGGTGCCTCCCGGGACTACACAGCAGAGCAGCAGGGGCGCGGCAGCGGCCGTGGTCGGCGAGACCGGACTGGCCAGCAGCAGCAGCAGCAGCAGGGCGGCAGGCACCCCTACAACACCCGCCAGCAGGCTGCGGACGGCGCAGCCGGTGAGCGTTAGGTGTCATGTGGAGGAGATTGCAGGGTTTGGCAGGGCGGTGGGAAGCTTTGGGTGCAGATCCTGAGCTTGTGCAGGCACTGCGGCATGGGGTTGTCCCACAGTTTGAACAGCCACCGCAGCCTTACGACTATGGCGGGCTCTGGTTGGAGGGTGAGCAGCTGCAGGCGTGGGAGGCATTGCGTGATCATTACATGAGCATTGAGGCCATCAAAGTGGTTGATTCTCTCGAGTGGTGCAACTTTGCGTTTCTTGTGCCTAAGCATTCAGGTGGCTACAGGCTGGCAGTTGACTGCCGGCCCTGTAACTCCTGTGGCCCAGAGTATCCTACTGCTTACGACCATTTGTACACCCTGCGCGAGGCTATCAAGCCTCACGACAGCATGAGTGCGTTTGATTTGGCAGATGGCTACTTTCACATGTTCATTCACCCTGAGTATCAGAAGTATTTTGGGTTCCAGGTGCAGGGTGTGTGCTATCAGATGGTGGCGCTGCCTTTCGGATGGAGTGGGTCTCCTGCATGGTTCATGCGGCTCAGCAGGCAGATTGGCACTTGGCTGGCAGATCCCCCTGCAATTCCTGCAGAGGGCGGTGAGGTCAGCAGCGCACCTATTCGCAGTCGCATTTTTCTTGACGACTTTCTGCTGCTGTTTGCTCCAGGAGCCGATGGCCCCGGCGGCGTGGCGTATGCAAAAGCGCTGCTGTCATATCTGGGCCTGAAAGCTAATGAAAAGAAATCTTCCTGGGAGCTAGAAACTCGTAAGCTGCATTTGGGTCTGTGGGTGGACACTGCCAGCGGCGTCTTTTGATTCCAGATGACAGGATTGTGAAGATCAAGACATGTGCCAAGGCGGTGCTGTCTGAGGTCAGCAGGTCAGAACGTTGGGTGCCAGCCAGGTTGGTGGCTCGCTTGGCTGGCCTGTCTGTGTGTGTGTCTCTGGCTTTTAGCGGTGCCAAGTTTTTTGCGCGTGAGCTTTATGCTGCTCTGAAGGGCAAGGGCAGCTGGGCTGCCAAGGTGAAGCTCAGTAACCAGGCAGTGCGCGATGTGAAGATGCTGGCTGCGTTCCCGCGGCGCTGGAATGGCAGCTGCATTTGGCCGCCAGCAGTTTCGCGTGTGGTGATTACAGATGCATCTGATGAAGGCTGGGGTGCGCTGATCCATGCAGGCTCCAGCGTCCTGCAGCAGCAGGGGCGCTGGGCACCTGGCATGCGGCGCAAGCACATCATGGTTCGAGAGCTGGCTGCAGTTCATATTGCGCTGCGAGCGGCGCGTCCTGTGCTGCAGCAGCAGGTTGTGGAGTGTGTGATTGATAACTCTGCTGCATACTATGGCATCAAGCATTGGGCGTCTGGGAGCATTGACCTCATGCGTGTTCTGCGCAAGATCTTTTGGCTTTGTGACAGGCAGCGCATCACGCTGCTGCCCAGGCTGGTCAAGTCTGAGGCCAATCCAGCAGACTCTCTGTCGCGCTTCAAGTGTGATGCAGAATGGCTGTTGGATCAACGCGTGTTCAGGCAGCTAGAGGCTTGGTATGGCCCCCACAGCGTCGATTTGTTTGCAGCAGCTGGCAATGCTAAGCTGCCCAGGTTCTACAGCATGTTGGGCGGCGAGGGGGCAGCAGGGGCTAATGCTTTGCTGCAGGATTGGGAGGGGGAAAATGCTTACTGTGCACCCCCATGGGCTCTCATTGGTCGGGTGCTGAAAAAGCTGCACAGCACATCTCATGTGGCGTGTACCTTGCTCGTGCCTGACTTCCCATCCTCTGCATGGTACCCTGTGCTGCTGTCCCGTGCCAAGTCTGTGCGCTGCCTGCCGCTGGGTGCAATGTTCAGGCGCGGGTCCCGAGGTTTGATCCGTGCTAAATGGCCGCTGCTGGCGGTGCGCCTGGAGGGCTAGCAAGCAGCAGTTTGTCCAGCGCTCAGGTGTTAGACTTGCTGGCGGAGCGGGCTAGGCCCAGGCGTGCAGCAGCGGCAGCAGCAGCAGCAGTTAAGTATGACTGCGAGGTGGATGCTGAGGGCAGTCCCTGGCTGCAGTTGTGTGAGTGGGCAGTTAGCAGGTTGTATCCAGCAGCGAGCAGCAGCGAACGCGGCGTGTTGTGCAGCGCACTGTGTCATGCGTTCGCCGACGGCACTGCCTCTCAGTACATGTCAACTTTCCGCTTGTTTGCTGAGTTCTGCTGTGATCATGATCATGAACTGCCGTGCCTGCCCGCGACGCGCGAGGCGGTACATCTGTTTGCGGCGCATCAGGCGCAGACTGGTTCTGTTGCGGCCAGTTCTCTGGCTTGCGGTGTGTCTGCCATCAATGGTGTGCATAACCTACTGGGCTTGAGTGTGCCTGTGGTGGCGGATGCGCAGCATCGTTTGTTCATGAGCGGTTTAGGCCGCATCCTTGTGCCGGTGGCTCCTGCAGTGGAGCGTCAGCCTTTGCTTACCAGCATGCTGGAGCGTGCGTTGACGGCCGTGCAGCCGCTGCACAGCAGTGGCGGTTATGCTACAGCGCATGTTTTGCAGCTGCCGGTAGTGACAGTGCTTTTGGGCATGCTGACAGGGCTGCGGGGCACTTCGTTGGCGCGTTTGACTGTTGGTGATTTGCAGGTCAGCAGCGGTCGCGTGCTGCTGCATGCAAGGGTGTTGGAGCAGCGTCTGCAGCCGCGCGCCTTTGCAGATTGGGTGATCCCTCTACACCTGGGTTCTGAGCGATGCCCGAATGGAGGTGACTTTTGGCGCCGCGTGTTTCGGTTGCTGTTTGAGCACTGTGCAGCGCGCCGTACTTGGGCTGCTGACCGCCCTCTGCTGGCCCCGTTGGGGTCTTCTCGGCGTCAGCTCAGTGAGGCTTTTGTGGATGAGCAGGTTGTCAGCTTTGTGCAGCGCTATAGCGGCGGTGTGCCTGTTGCTGGCTTTTCGTCTCACTCACTGCGCATTGGGGCTGTGTCGGCCATGATGGCTGCAGGTGTGTCGCGCGAGACCATTCGTGTTTGGCTGAAGTGGAAATCAGCGGGCATGATCGATTTGTATGCTCGTGTTGTGCAGGGTGACGCTGTTGTGCGTGCTTTGTACTCGTGGATGGTGACAGCAGGTGCGACAATTACTCTGTACGTGTGACTCGTTCTCTGTATAGAGTGGTTGCGTAACTGTTACTGCTGCAGCGCAGCATAAATTCACCATTTATGGTGTTTATGCCTAGCAAAGCAGTCCTTTTCAGGGCGGGCTATGCGGGGGGGGTCTTTGCTGAGGTTTTGGATCTGGCAGGTGTTCTGCCACTGGGGTGAGTTATGCTGGGCTTGCCGCAGGGCACTTTATGTTCCTGTTTTGTCGCTTCGCGACACCCGCCCTTCCCACCCGTTCCTGTTTTGTCTTGTTGTGGCCTGAGGCCTTCGGTTTTCTTTGTCGTCTACCAATGTAACAAAAGTAACTGTTACTGCTGCAGCGCAGCATAAATCAATGATAGGCAGTGTTAGGTGTGACCAATCAGGTGACTTGCTTATCAGCACGGTGCTTTCTTGACAAGCAAGCTTTACTTGATGGCAGTCCTACTGCTTCTCACATGCGTTGCTCTAAAGCGTACGCTTGGCCTGTGCGCGTGGTAGATGCCTCTAAGTCTTGCCTGTTTTGTTGGAAGTTTGCTGGCTAGTCCAGGCTGCCGGTTACTCGAGCATGTTGTAACAACCATCACAACAATCTCTTACCAAATGCTTGATTTGGTAGTTGCAAGGTTGACAGTGTATGCTGCAGTCTGTGAAGTACCTTGGACGCTGTCCCTGATCAAGGTCATGAACACGGTGACATAATAACGAATGTGCTAGAAGACCGTCAGTGTCTGCTTGCGTGCATATAGATGGACAGTCTAGCCGAGATGTACATAGACAGCACAGTATGCTGTGAGCTAGTTGCTTGAAGCAGCATCAAGACATAGACAGCACTGCTCAATGCACTAGTGCAATTGAGGAGCGCAGCTTGCTTTTGCCTGGAATCCAAGATCTGGGAACCGTCCCTGTTACAACTGTTCGAGCCTGCCCAGGAGAGGTGCTACCTCTTCCTCAGGAAGTACTAGTAGTAGGAACACCAACATGTTGTGCTGCATCACAAGAAAATCCTGAGGTGCCGCACCAACAGTGTCTCATGCGCCTGACATGGGGCAAGCGCAGACAACCAATCACTCCATCACACGTTGTTTCAGCATGTAAGTTTGAAGGAACCGGAAGTTTCTAGAAGGTTCTAGAAGGTTCTGGATGTTTCCAGAAGGTTCCAGATGTTTCCAGAAGTTCTAGAAGTCTCCGGAAGGATGTAAATGTTTCCGGAAGTAGTATGTTCTAGGATTGTCTAGAAGCTTCCTTGGTCCAGAATGTTCCAATTGTAGGCAGTTGAGGAGGCGTTGTAGGTTTTTGCCAAGGCTATAAATAGAGGGGGCCTCTCCTCACTCAACAAGAAGTATTCACTCAAGAAGTCTTTCTATCAGACCTCCCAAGTCCTCCTAGCCTCGTCTATTGTGTGAAGCCTTCCCTTGGTAACTAACTGAGCCTTCTATACAACTACGGCCTACGTCGAATCGCTATAGAAGACCTTAGTTGCCAAAGGACCCGCCGTCAAGGCGTGACACAGCAAGAGGGGACACCTGCAAGCGAGGGCCACTCTCAAACCAGCAGTGGCGCGAATGCCAAACAAATGACATACACCTAGCGCCTGCAGCTGCTCCAACTGTTGATCCAACACTGCACTTGTTGCAGAATAGCACACTCCGCAACGTACACAACAGCAGATGCGGCGCCAACAACTAGACCTGCAGACACCTTCCAGCCGCTGACAGCTGCCTTCGCTACAGAGGCACTAGATGTGCACAACCAAGAGCATGCACACGGTCTGCAAGGCCGGCACTAGAAGTTCCGGCTCCAGCGACGGGACTGCAAACGCTGCGGCTTGCCACTTCTGCTAAGCGCACCTGGCTGCTGCTGCTGCTCTGAGCTAATGCTGCTACAGCTCAGCAAAAAATGTACAGAATATAAGCAGCACCGTAGAGCCAGCTGCAAGTCTCAGTGCTTACTTGCAGTGACGTACAAGATAGGCGCTTGCAATATTGGCGCTGAGACTGCACACGCATGTTGTGCACAACAAAGCTTGCAGATGATTGGCTGCTTAGACAGCAGTATATGTGTGCTGATGCAGTGGGCTGAGGCGCAGCGACCACACCCCCCAAACTCCAGATGCTTGCTGGCAAGCAACGGGTGTTTGCCAAAGCCGTAGCCCACAAGCATTGCAAATCATGTGGTTACTGTGTACAATGGCTGAACACATGTGCAACACACAACCAGATGAGAATGAGTGTGATGGTCATAATGACTATGGAATGATTCCATAGCCGAGTCAAGCTGCCATGGCTACACAGTGCCTGCACTCAAGGCTACTGCTGCATGATGAGCTTCTGGCGCTATTCCACCACACCACCGCTGCAGGATCACAGTGCCTACCATGACGTTGCTCGCCTGGTGTACGGTCACCGCTGTGATGAGCTTCTGTCGCTATTCCATCTCTGCAATACTAACCCCTGCTGATCGCACAGCCTGACACTGCCATAACTGCTTGATCGCCTGCGTACAGTTACACTAAGGTTTGCATTCCCGCGGAGTGGCACCCATGGCTACTGCTGACCTACAGACACACTGCAGGCTCACAGAGCCGAGATCTCAGGTCATGTGGTTAAATCTGGACAGACTGTTAGTGTAATTCACAAGAACTCAGATCGGGGTGATTCTTCGCGTGCCGCAACACGGCACACGCGCCAAGGAAATACACACTCGCAGGGTAGATCAATCGGCATCAATGACAGTCACTTTGACTTGCCAGTGCCATTTGAACCACAAAAGCATGACAAAATGCACATCCATGCATGCACAAGCTGCAGAATTGGCACAGCAGGAGCCAATCGGACAAAGCCGCTGAACGGTTACGTCAGCAGTGAGGACATATTAGTACACAAAGAGCCTGTGTGTGTTACTTGCTTGGCAAGCAAGCACCTGCTGCTACTGTTGCCGCTGCTTCACCAACAAATAATGTACAACTTTACACCAACATTGCCAACAGGCAAGGCTTGCGCAACACCCATGTGCTGGTGAGCTGCTGCTGCTACTTCTGCTGCTGCACAGCGCTGTGACTACAGTTCCATCTGAGCACCAGGAGTTGTATGAAGAGCAGGACCTGTATGAAAAAGAAGCAACAGCAGGCGCAGACCTGCAGCGGTCAGCAATAAGCACGACGGTGTGCTGCAGCTGCCATTGCTGCTCGGTACACTGCCAGCCACACTTGCTCTGAAACACGCGTAGCAGCATACATCACTGCATGCATGCACTCTGAGGTCCCCTTGCTGGAGTGTATGCAAGTGACTTTCAACACCAGCACTGGGGCAGTGTGATCCTACTAACCTCTGCAGTTACTTGGCCAGCCACTCCTTTAAAAGTGGCAACCACTGGCGCACCCATTGCCAAAACTTGGAGAATCAGGAGGAGCTTGACTTGCCAGTCGATGTTCTTCTGGCGGTCCTTCAATTCCTGAAGCTCCTTGCTGTTGCTATCCTTGAACTCCTGCAGGCCGTCCTTCAATTGCTGAAGCTCCTTGCTGCTGCAATCCTTGAACTCCTGCAGCTGCTTGCTGCTGCTGTCCTTGAACTTCTGCAGGCCGTCCTTCAATTGCTGAAGCTCCTTGCTGCTGCTGTCCTTGAACTCCTGCAGCTGCTTGCTGTTGCTATCCTTGAACTTGATTATGGCCTGTCTTCCAAGCTAGATCGTTGCGCTAGACACGTGTTCGACAAGTGCAGCAACGCTACTGCGACACACGGGCAGGAAGTTTTAGACTTGTTGCGTGAAACACACGACTTAGATGTGCTGGACCCAGCACAGATCGCACAGTTCCATGCGCAACAGACACAGCAGCTGCAGCGCCAGCAGGCTTGGAGGGAGCATACACAGCAGCAGCAACTGTCTGGACAGGTACAACCACCACCAGACCTGCAGGACCTTGAAGATGACTTGCAGCAGGCATTTGCAGCTGCAGCCGCAGCAGAGCGGCCCGCAAAACGTGCTTGCAGGCAGTCTGAGCGCTTGCTGCAGCAGCAGCAGCAGCAACAACAACAACAGCTCCAGCAGCGGGAACAACCTGAGCCTGGCACACGGCAGCGTCGAAGCAACACTATGCAGCATGCAGGTGCAAGCAGCAGCTTCAGTGCTTGTGGTGGGCACAGCAATGACGCCTTGGCCTTTGCAGCCAAGCATTGCGCTGAGTGGTCTGCGGCAGCAACCAAGTTTGTTGCTGACATGCATGCTTGAGCCGCAGCAGAGGCCGCTGGTGAAACAGTGCGCCCCAGCAAACGACGATGTAGGCAGTTTAACCGCTTGCAGCAACAGCTGCAGCAGCATCAGCAGCAGCAGGAGTTGGCAGCTGCAGCCGCAGGTGCTGTTGCAGCAGAAGCCCCTGCTGTTGAACAGGGCCACAGAATCAGCTGCTGTAGGCATTCACAGCGTATTCAGCGTGCCCACAATAGATGTTGGACAATAGAGCCCAAGTTAGGAATAGGCAGCATTCAACCCTGCCACTGAACAACGACCAACAACAACTATAACACAACAACAACGCAACAACACAAAACACTCAACTTGCTGAGCGCACTAGTTTGGGCATGCCCGAATTGTGAAAACGAACATTGCACTGACAGCAAGTACAATCGAGATATTGTATTCAATACACAGTGAGTGATGGTCCTTGTGATGTACAATTTGACTGGACGATATGGGCGAAGCCGCCTGAGTGTTACTTTACAGCCCCTCACAGACAAGACATCCGATACAGGCTCCAACATGCTCAACGCATTTTTAATGTATTTAGAATGCCAATGCGGTGGCATTCAAGGATTGAAAGTGCCCCAATTTTAGGCGCATTTTGGCGGGCTGGCCTTTGGCGAGAGCTCCCTATAGATAGGTGGTACCCCCTTCGATTTCATGCCCGGCGCTTTTTGTGCTATTGCCGAACTCGCTAAAGTCCTCAACTTGCAAAGAAAATAGATTTGTAACTGGGCATGCACTGGATTTCTGCTGCTATGGGGCCAAAACATAGGAGCCAGGTGAGTAGAGCTGGGGTATGGCTTTCTAAACGGGTGTTGAAAAACACCGACAATCCCAGACACTATTGGTCTCACCGAACTGACTATGGTTGGAGCCATAACACGGCCAGGTATGGGGGAGGAAACCAACCTAAAACCCACCATAACACCATATGTTATCCCGTTGGCACAGTCCTGGACATCAATGTTACTGACATTGTAACACGATGTGGTTGGCAGGTGTCACGCCTTGTCGGCGGATCCTTTGGCAACTAAGGTCTTCTATAGCGATTCGACGTAGGCCGTAGTTGTATAGAAGGCTCAGTTAGTTACCAAGGGAAGGCTTCACACAATAGACGAGGCTACGAGGACTTGAGAGGTCTGATGGAAAGACTTCTTGAGTGAATACTTCTTGTTGAGTGAGGAGAGGCCCCTCTATTTATAGCCTTGGCGAAAACCTACAACGCCTCCTCAACTGCCTACAATTGGAACATTCTGGACCAAGGAAGCTTCTAGACAATCCTAGAACATACCACTTCCGGAAACATCTACATCCTTCCGGAGACTTCTAGAACTTCGGGAACATCTGGAACCTTCTGGAAACATCCAGAAACTTCCGGTTCCTTCAACCTTACATCATGCCCCCTCCCCAAGGAGCAACGTCCTCGTTGCTTACCCATCAGCCACGTCGACGCACTTGCCTGCGTGTGCTGCGGGTAGCCACCTCCTGCTCTGGGGTTGCATGATGAGAGGCTTCATACTCATCTATTAAGCTCTGCTCAATGTTGCTTGCTGGCTCCCATGAATAATCCTCTGGGCCACAATTGAGCCAACGGACCAAGTACTTGATAATCCAGCGCCGGCCGACTCGCTCACGCCGCTTGTCAAGGAGCTTGTCTACCAGCCACTGGTCGTCATCAGGGTACACGAGCACGGGTGCAGAGTGTCCTTTGTGGTCAGGGAACTGCGCATCTTCCTTCCATGGCCGGAGTAAGCTGATGTGGAATACAGGGTGAATCTTGAGAGAAGCAGGAAGCTTCAGCTTGTAGGCCACCGGATTGATGACCTTCTCCACCGTGAAGGGGCCAATGAAGCGAGCTGCGAGCTTCTTGCTCATCGTGGATGGTAAATTGAGGTTGATTGTGGACAGCTTCACCTTGTCTCCGACTTGGAACAGGTAGTGTTGTCGCTCCTTGTTGGCTGCGCGCGCTTGGCGCTCATGGGACTCCCGAAGCTTGGCCTTGGCATGCTCAATTGCGTCCGTCATTTCCTGAGCACGCATCTGCGCTGCTGGCACGATCACATCTGCCAAATCAATAGGTGAGGACACATTCTGACCATACGCCAAATAGAAAGGCGTGTAGCCCGTAGAAGGACTGACTGAATCATTGATAGCAAACTCCGCCAAATCTAGGTAATCGTCCCAATCATCCCGGCGAGGTGAAACAAAGTGGCGTAACACCTCTTCCAAGGTGCGGTTCGCACGCTCACTCTGGCCATCAGTCTGCGGGTGAAAAGCTGTAGAAAACCGCAGCTCAGTGCCAAGAGCTTTGAACAATGCCTGCCAAAAGTGGCTCAGAAACCGCCGATCCCTGTCAGAGATAATGACACGAGGCAAAACATGGTGCTTATACCATGTACGCACAAATACGTTGGCGATCGCCTCCGCTCCTGCAGTCTTAGTGGTGGGTGCAAAATGGACCATCTTGGTCAGGCGATCCACAAAGGTCACCACCGCATCATGCCCCTCCTTGGTAACAGGCAGATCTGTGATCAAATCCATGGTAATCTGCTCCCATTTTGCCGTAGGCACAGGTAAAGGCTGCAGAAGACCAGAGGTCGCTGCATCACAGGCTTATTGCGCTGGCATGAAGGACATGCCACAACATAAGAATAGACAGAACGGCTCATGTGCGGCCACCAAAATCTCCTGGCCACACGTTGCAGGGTCTTGGTGTGGCCAAGATGTCCTGCACTTGGACAGTCATGGCACCCGGCAATAATGCGCTTCCTGAGCTCGGGAATTGCTGGGATAGCCACGCGATCCTGGAAGTACCACAACCCATCATGCATCCACAGACCTGGCATCACGTCATCATAGTAGTGATCCTTCTCATATCCAGCCTGAATCTCCTCTTTCAAGTTTCTAGGCACAGATGCCGTAGCAAGCTCAATTGAGGCGAGATCCGGGCGCCGTGACAGAGGATCTGACAAATTCTTAGCTCCCTCCTTGTAAGCAATCTCCGTACCACTGTAGTATGACTCGATCCACTGACTCCACTTGGCCTGTCGTCGAGAAAGATCCTGCTTCTTGTTGAACCAAGTATGATTCAGGTGATCAGAGTTGACCTTGAAGGGAACTCCTTCCAGATAGCAACGCCACTGCTGTAGAGCGTAGTAGATTGCAAGCATCTCCCGATCTCCAGTGGGGTAGTTGCGCTCTGTTGGCGAGAGCTTCCGTGACAGATAAGCCACGGCTTGCAAGCCCTTGCCCTGATTTTGAAGTAGTACCGCTCCAAGCGCAAACTTGGAGGCGTCGGTGTAGACCTCATAAGGCAAGCTCGGATCAGGCGTCACCAGTACAGGTGCGGACACCAATGCCTTCTTGAGCTCATCGAAGGCCCGA
>CADDIJ020002422.1:0-19675 GCA_902809745.2 Tetradesmus lagerheimii | reverse complement strand
AGCAGGGGTGGGCCGATGCAGGTGCGAAGGATGCTGACCCAAGAACAGCACCAAGCAATCATGTTACTATGTGCACACATGCTGCCTGGGTGCATCCTATGGAGGCTGATGCTGCTTTTGACCGCAACACACAACCTCAATACATGCAATTATGCTTGCCGTTCAGGGTGTTGCAGTGCCTTGCACGGCTTCGCACTGGGGCTGCACAGTTGGAGGTGCAGCTGGGTAGACATGCCCGCCCTCGGGTGCCCAGGCAGCAGCGGTTGTGTAGACTGTGCTCGTGTGCTAATCCTGTTGCAGCTAGCCGAGCAGTTCGGCGCACACGCGTGCACGCCCGGACTGGGACCTATGACAATGTGGAGGATCTCAAACACTTTCTGCTAGAATGCCCTGCATATGACCACTTGCGCGGTGCCTGCCCTAGTGTGTTCTATCCTGCGGGTACTGTAGATCGCTATGCTAACGAGTTGGTGCCGCGCATTCTGGACTGTGAGGATCAAGAGGGCTTGGCTGTGGTGGTTTATCAGATGTGGTTGTATCGCTCAGTGTTGCTGGGGTTGTCCCCTGACCATCAAAGTGTGCCAATTCAGCCTGAGGGTTATGTGCCTGTAGATGACGCCTTAGACGCTGTTGCTCCTAGCCCGTGATGAGTTTAGGTTACTTGACGAGTTACACATGCATCCTGTCACATTATTGGTTTGCTGCCGCCTTTATGCCGCCTTAGTTGCCCTGCCTATCTCTCTGGCTGTGTGATCTTGACAACATGCTTTTTGGTTGGTGTGCTTCTTCAGCACATGCTGTTGGCTGGTTGGGGTGTGTCACTGACACACCGCAGATATAATCTTATGCTCAATCTGGAGAGACCCTGTGCTCAACGGATGGCCTCAATGGGCTACATTGTGTGCTCATCTTCTTTCGTCATGCGTTGACATTGTGCTCATTTTGGGGTGGCTCATACCATCTGAGATGGTGACTGGACCCACATGTAACTACTCTCTCTCTAATAGCTGTGGAAGGCTGCGGCACTCCCAGCAGTCTCTACTGCTCTATCTCAGCTACAAATTGCAGCAGCATCTTGATTGCCGCTGCTGCGCAGGCTGCGTTGTTGTGACGACAACTGGCATCAACTGGGCAACTGCCAGGGCATCAGTGCTGCTACAATATTGCCCACCGTGGCAGCATGTACAGCCGTATAGCACGTCAAAGTTTACTATGCTGCTGGAAGCCACAATTGGGCTCACTGTGTCCTTGCACAGCACTAGCGCTGCCCCAACACTGCTATCACTGGCAGTGCAAGCACCAGTGACATGCACTGCACATCAGCGCGGCCCATACCTCCCTCGCTAATGATTGCTGTAGGACAATCATCATCACACGACCAGTCCAGCCATAGCATCAACGCCATCTCCCATGCGCCCATCTGACGCAGGAGGGGGGAGCGCTGCGCATGCTATCTGGCCAACCATGCATGCAAGCATACACTGCTACACTCCACTGCTTACTCTTATAGACATCAATTTCTTCACTCGATTGCATGCATTGCTGATTCTTCCGTGCTACCCAACACCTGACATCCATCACTTTGCCACTGCTGACGCCAGCTCAGCATCTGCCCACTGGCTGTTGATGCTATAGTCACAGCTGGCATCCCCCAACTGCCCAACCACCGCTGCCCAGTCGCTGCTGAAGCTGCCCTGCCCAGCAGGCGCACAGATCGCGTCAAACGACCTGTTCATTGCCGCCGTCAGCCCGATGCAGCCGATGGCCAGCGCTGCCACGTCAGCGCGCGGGATGTTGCGCGGGTTGTTCTCAAGCAGCGTGTCGTCAACGCCTAGCATGAGCTTGCGGCTGCCGCCAGCCTCGTCAATGAGGCCTGCAGGGACAGAGAGATGGAACGAGAAATACAAGCGCGCAAATACGGCGAGAGCGGAAGCACAGGTGCTGGTGCAGCCAATGTTTGACAGTGGTATATCCCCATTAAGTGCGTTGCCAGCAGATGCATCAAGGTGAACTGCAAGAAGGTGTAGGGCACTGCTACCGTCCCAGCTGCTGTCTTTCTGCTGGCGCCTCACTGCCTCACTGCTCACCTCCCGGGTGGATGATGGTGTAAGGGATGCCGCTGGCGACCAGGTACTGCTCTGCCTTGCGCTTCCACTGCAGGATGTTGCCGTCGCCCAGCTTGTTGAGCGGGTGGTTGGGGTCTGTGCCTCCCATGCTGCTGACGAGCACCACCTGCTTTACGCCTGCTGCCTTGGCCGCGTCAATCTGCACCTTCTGGCCCAACCAGTCGATCTGCAGCAATCAACGAGTGAATACAGGCGGTTGCAGCAAGCGCAGCAGCAGGACCCAACAACCACCAGTTTCAGAACAGAAACTTGATAGCTGGTGATTGCGCAAACAGCCTGTGCAACTGCCACCGGGCATGGCATCAAACATTTTCAGTTATGTTCCGCCCACTTGACGTGCATCTGCTGTACAACCAGCACCCACAGATATGCGCTACCCATCTACAACGCCAGAGTGTCACTCTTTGCAATACAGCTGTCCTTCTGCTACGATCCAGCTACACAGCAAGCTCAACCTAGCAAGCTCTACCTTGCCCCTGTTGCTGTGTCAGCATGCTCTCCCACCTGTTCTGGGTTCTGGCCCTGCTTCCAGGAGAACTCAGGCCTCACTCCCTCCTTGCCGGTGATCTTTGCTAGGATAACAGGGATCAGGCTCAGGTACTTGATCTGAGGCACGCCACTAGTTGCAATCACCAACGCATCTGCACCCTGCAGGGCAGCAGCGAGGCCTGCTGCTGCTGCGTTGCTGGAGCTGCCCGCTGCTGCGGCAGCTGCTGCTAGGTCAAACTCAACAAGGTTTGACTCTGGCAGGCCTGCTGATGTCAGCTTGCCTGCGCTGCCTTTGCTCCTGACGGTTGCGATGACGCTGAAGTTGTCTTTCTGCTCCAGCAGCTTCTTGACTACCAGCTGCCCGGTGCGGCCACCAGCACCTGACACAACCACCTGCAGGCATGCAGACGTTGCAGGCTGTGTAGGTTAGTATGGTGGTTGGCAGGCTGCATGCTTACAAGTCACTCAAGATGTGTCACTGATTAGGGAACGTTCGAGTATGTAGAAAGATTGAGTCCAGATAGTCTGGGACGTGTGTTTCACGCTCAAAGGGTTCCAGCGTGTTCTGGAAGCAGCTGCCACACTCAATGTGTGCAAGCCCTGGCAGCGCTTACACACATTGCATACAACACAGTGCTGCATGTGGTTTGACGCTTGCCTTCTTCTTCTCACAGCTAACGACTACGGCACGTCTTGAGACTGCTGCATGCCTCTGGGAGGCGATGCAACGGGCAGGTCTGGCCAGCATTGTATGGGTGACTGTGGGAGTGTTTGGGGTGTGGTGCGAGGAGAAACGCCTTCGCTGATTGAAGCTGCTAGACGATCTCAAATTTCAGAAAGCAGCGCCGTAGGCCAACAAGGCGGAACGAGGCGCTGTCAGGCAGTATAGGCGCAGGTCGAGCCACACTTGCCACACTTTTTGTCACTCGGACAGCTGACGAGGGTGCTGTAGCACACAACAGTGCCATTGATGTTTGAATTCACTGCATTCCATGTTTACTCTTGGATCAACTGCAACACGTGCAAGTCTAGTCATTCCGGTGCCAAGACTAAGTCTGCACTGCGGACGTCAATTGCTGCATTAGCTACTTCAAGTGTCACGATCTTAGCATAAAACAATGTTGCCCGCACTGGGTCAGCATGGCGCGTCAACCGGCAGCATTGGCGCAAGGCAGCAGCAGGCTGCCAAGATTCAGCCATGTGCAGCAGCTGGGCGTTCAGCAGACCGCAGCAGGATAGCTACACAGGCTCTTAGAAGCAACGTCGAGCCATATGTCGGCTGGCCAGCAGCAGCTGCACAGCCACGCATGCCAGCGCTGGTGGCCAGGCCACAAGCACCCCTGGTGAGGACAGCACTGCTGCTGCTCCGTGGCATGTGCCATCAAATGTACAACTGCATGGCACATTGGATGCAATGGCAGTGGTTGCTCTATGGTTGGAGCGTTGCACATGTGTAGTGTGCCAGGATTGCCTTTGCAATGTGGAACATACAGATTCTGTATTACAAATGGCATGCCAGGTAGCCTGCGAAGAAGAACAAGATTCAGGCCGGGCCAGCTTGCTGACAACGATTTCAGCAGCAACATTGCTTGTCGTTCAAATAGCTTGCCACCATGCAGACATGGTTGACACTGTTCAGGTATGCATAATGGTGTGTTGGCAAGCAACTGGCTGTTCTTCTCTTGTGCGTTGCTGCTGTTGCCCCTGCAGGTCGCGCAGCCAGCGCGAGGGCAGCTGGTGGTGCCCTCAGCCATGTTTGACACGCTGTCGTCATCGCTGTCAAATGCCTTCAAGTCCCTCAACGCAGATGCAAAGCTGACAGCAGAGAACATGAAGGTGCGACAGCCCAACTTCTTTCAGCAGTGCTGCAACATTGGGCATTCTTGGCTGGCTGACTGCCTGCCTAATTGGCTAGCAGGACGTTTGTCTTGGCTACGCTTGCACGGGTCAGCTAGCACATGGACACGGCAGCAGGAGCAGCAAGTCGGCAGTGCAGCCCATGCAACACATCACAGGCCTACTGCACTGCATCAGCGCGAGCAACATGCAGCGGGTGCGCTGCAAGCTGACCAGACCCGCCGCCCATGGGTGCAGCGTACGCAAACACTTTCAGTAATCTTCACCTACTGCGTCCACTGTGTCCACACTCCCTGCAGGGCCCGCTGCGTGATGTGCGCCGCGCGCTGCTGGAGGCTGACGTGAGCCTGCCAGTGGTGCGGCGCTTCATCAAAAAGGTTGAGGAGCGCGCGCTAGGCCTGGAGGTGAGGCACCATGCACAAATGAACAACACCTAGTACGCTTCAGCTGCATGCACGTCCTCTGCAGCAAAGCTTAGTGCTGCTGCTGCAATTGACACCTGGCAATGCATTGCAGGCCAAGGGCAGGCTTGAGTAGTTGACTGTGTCCTGCTGAGGCATGGACTGCCATTGGCTCTGCACGCTGCTGCGGCCAACTGCCTCGCGTTCTGTGTGTGCCTCCTGCTGCTGCTGCTGCTGCTGCGTGGCAGGTGCTTGAGGGTGTGACGCCGCAGGTGCAGTTTGTCAAGATTGTGAGTGACGAGCTGGTGGAGCTGATGGGCTCAGAGGGCAACAAGGACCTCAACCCCGGACAGCCCCAGGTCATCCTCATGGCCGGACTGCAGGTGTGGGTGTGGGTGTGGGTGCAGCCTAGGACTGCAGGTGTGGGTGTGGGTGTGGGTGTGGGTGCGGCCTAGGGCTGCAGGTGTGGGTGTGGGTGTGGGTGAGGCCTAGGGCCGCAGGTGTGGGTGGGGTGTGGTGCGCTTTAGGACTGCAGGTGTGGGTGTGGGTGGTGGTGTGGCCTAGGGCTGCAGGTGTGGGTGTGGGTGTGGGTGTGGGTGCGGCCTAGGACTGCAGGTGTGGTGTGGGCGTGGGTGCGGCCTAGGACTGCAGGTGTGGGTGTGGGTGTGGCCTGGGGCTGCAGGTGTGGGTGTGGCCCTAGGGCTGCAGGTGTGGGTGTGGGTGTGGGTGCGGCCTAGGGCTGCAGGTGTGGGTGTGGGTGTGGGTGCGGCCTAGGGCTGCAGGTGTGGGTGTGGGTGTGGGTGAGGCCTAGGGCTGCAGGTGTGGGTGTGGGTGCGGGTGTGGGTGCGGCCTAGGGCTGCAGGTGTGGGTGCGGCCTAGGGCTGCAGGTGTGGGTGCGGCCTAGGGCTGCAGGGGCGTGCTTGATGACTTGATGAAGGGGACCCTGCAGCGGTGTATTGGTTAGAATCTGGCCAAGCACCTGGGTGCGGGTGCAGCAGCTGTCTAAACGAAAGAGGCATAGTTGCGGCTCAACCAGCAGCAATGCATTGGCCTGTCGCGCTCTGTACCTTCAGAGCATCCCTGTCTTCGTTCAATGCTGATGCGTGACGGTGTGTTTGTTATGTGTGTGCCGCAGGGTGTGGGCAAGACGACTGCGTGCGGCAAGCTGGCCATGTTCCTCAAGAAGCGCCGGCAGTCGGTACTGATGGTGGCGACAGACGTGTACAGGCCCGCAGCCATTGACCAGCTGGTGAAGCTGGGCAGCAAAGTTGGCGTGCCGGTGTTTGAGATGGGCACGGCCGTGAGTCCTGTGGAGATTGCGCGGCAGGGCATTGCGAAGGCGAAGGCGGAGGGCATTGATGTCGTCATTGTGGACACAGCGGGCCGCCTGCAGGTGCGTTGGTGGCAAAGCTGCATGCAGCAGTAACAAGTCAAATACACTTGTTTCACCTGTGCTTGCTATGGGCAAGTGCTGTGCATCGGAGGGAGGATGCTTGTGAGAGACGGGCAAGGTTGCATGGTGTGACAGGTCTTGGATTGGCGTTGGTAGCTCAGAGCTGCTTAATAAGTGGCGCCGGGAGTTGGCCACTGTGACGCAGATGCCACCACTCTAGTCAGCAGCAGTCTTCACAATTGATGTCAGTGCGGCATGCTGCTCTGGCTGCAGATGGCTTGGCCTGTGTCGCTCATCCGTGTCTGCTGCTGCTGCTGCTGCTGCTGCAGGTTGATGCCAACCTGATGGCTGAGCTGCAGAACATCAAGGCAGCCGTGCACCCCACAGACACGCTGCTGGTGGTGGACGCCATGACGGGCCAGGAGGCGGCAACGCTGGTCAAGACGTTCAACGACCAGGTGGACATCTCAGGTGGGGCGCGGACAGATACTCGATTGGCTGTGGTCATGTGACGTGCATTGCGTGCTGCTGAGCCCGGCCTGCTGCTGTTGCACTTAGGTTGGGTTGAGCACCAGCTGCAGATGGTAGCACATGCCACGGTGCTGCTTGAGGCTTATAGCTGTGGCAGGCCCATGGGTACTTGTGTGTCGTAGGCATGGTCTGCACCTGATTGACATGCATGACACCAGCTGCTGTGGTAATGCGGCTGCCTTGAAAGCAGTTTGAGCAGCTGCTGGATTGCCTGTGCTGCCGTGCAGGTGCCATTCTCACCAAGATGGATGGCGACAGCAGGGGAGGAGCAGCACTGTCAGTGCGGGAGGTGAGCTCAGCAGCAACCAGGCAATGCACGTCAAGCAGCTGCAGTGACCATGATTGTGCCGCACGCCAACACCTCACCACTCTGCACACCGCTCATGCTTGCTAAGAGTGATGGCTGACGCATGCACCAGGGACCAATGCAGCTGCTGCCGCAACTCACCCTTGACTTTGTAAGTCCACTGCAACACTTGGTTGAGCCATGCGTAACATATCAGTACCATCCTGTGTCATCAGCTTGCTGTGCCTCTGCACGTCGCGTGCGTGCGCGGGCAGGTCAGCGGCAAGCAAACTTACAAGGTTTAGCCCCTGTACATACTGGATTCAGACTACACTAATTGCGTGTATTCTTGCTGTGTTGCGTGGCCGCAGGTGAGCGGCAAGCCCATCAAGTTTGTGGGCACCGGCGAGAAGATGGACGCGCTGGAGCCCTTCTACCCGGAGCGCATGGCGCAGCGCATCCTGGGCATGGGCGACATGCTCACGCTCTACGAGAAGGCGCAGGAGGCCATCAAGGTGGGGGGGGGGACGGCCTTTGTCACTTTGTTATTATATTGGTGTATTGTTGCAAGGAGTGCAAGCTGATGTGTTGGCTTTGCCAGCAGAACACGTGGGCGGACAGCTGTTGAACTGTCTACATTTTACACAGGGCATACAAATTGCTGGCAAAGACAGGTCGACAGTGACGGGCGGCCGGGTACCTTTGAGTTGCCCGAACAGCTGTATTCAAAGCATCAAATCATGTGCTGTGTGCAGGAGGACGAGGTGGTGGCGTTCCAGAAGCGTCTTGAGGCTGACGCGTTTGACTTCAACGACTTCCTGGACCAGTTCAAGCGCATGAACAACATGGGCGGGCTGCAGATGCTCAAGCTGATGCCGGGCTTCAGCGGCGTCAGCGAGAAGCAGCTGTACGAGGTGGAGAAGAAGCTCAAGAAGTACGAGGGCATGATCACCAGCATGACAGAGGAGGTGAGGGCGATCCATAACAGTAGGTGCTGCATGTTTTAGGGTTGATAGGTTCAGGTGCTGCGAACATGGGTGAGGTATTTGACACAGGTTAGGAGACATGGGGGCCAGAGGACGCCTTTGCATAGATCCGGCATGTGAACTATCATGCTGTGTTTGCCGGCAGTCCAAATGACATGCAGCGGCCCTGTGTAGCAAAGCTGGCGCAGCGCATGCCATGCACAGGAAGCAGCAGAACAAAGTTGTCGCTCAATAGGTGCGCCTCAAGCTACTTGCTAGCCACTTGCTCTGCACCGCACTGTATGGTGGTTGCTCACGTGCGTACCCTGCTTGTGCGGCATCGCCTGCTGCTGCTGCAGGAGCGCCAAAATCCTCAGCTGCTGATCAGCAGCCCCAGCAGGCGTCGGCGCGTGGCTGAGGGCAGCGGGCGCAGCGAGCAGGATGTTGCAGAGCTGATGGGCGCGTTCACGCAGATGAAGGCGCAGACGAGCCAGATGAGCAAGATCATGAAGCTGGGCCAGGGTGAGGACGCAGGGGCACACTGCAGTTTGCAATTTTGCAGTTGCACATTAGCATGCATGGCTGCATATTGGCATGCAGTCAAGCTGGTCATTGCCGAAGTGGTGGTGACATCAGACTGCCAAAGTCCACACTAGAATGATTTTCTATATTGCCTTGGCTGGTGGTTCAGCCTGCACCGGCGGTCCTTGCACACAGCGCGCTCATCTGCTGCTGCTTGAGCCTGGGCACGGCCTACTGATCCGTGTGTTCACTTGTTTGCTGCGTGCTGTCTTCCCGCAGGTGGTGCTGACGCTGAGCGGCAGATGAAGGAGCTGATTAAGTCAGCGCAGCGGCCGGTGGCAGCAGGCAAGGTGCGGCGGAAGAAGGCAGACACGGGAGGTAAGCGAACAGCTGCCTTGGACAAGTCAAAGGGCTTCGCAAAGACGCGGTAGCATAGCAAAATTTTGTGGGCTTTGGGCTTTTGTATGTAGATAACAGCGTGATTCAATGCACCGCATTGGCAGAAGCCGTATGGTGTAGATGTTTTACAGGCTGGCATGCTGCTGGCTTGCACTTCCAGCGCTGCAGCTGCCAGGACAGCAACCATTCGCAGATGCACCTGCATCTGGTTGTGTGAGGCACTTTGTTGGTCATGTGTAACACGCTGTCAAGTTCACGACTTCACACTGGCTGTCATTTTCACTAGCTGCCATCAGCTGCATAAGATAGTGCAAAACACATTGGTGTCCTCACACATCAGCAGCAATTAATAGACGCCTGTGCACACTGACGTGTCACATGACATGGTGTACTGAGTACGCACCGAACCCAAATCGCGTGCACCCACGTCGCAGCTGGCGCACCAGCATGCCATGCTCGGCGGCTGAGAGTGCTGCACAACGGCAAACGCTGCGCACAGCTGAACGCCAATCCAACATCTAGTATACCAAATGAGTAGTAGTCAACGGGGCAGGAGCTGAAAGTTCTGCATGCGAGGCACATGACAATCAACAATGAACAAACTGCAGCCATGGTACCCTGAGCCCTCGTTGAGCACAGCAGGCTGCTCTGCAGAGCTCTGCCTCGAGGTTTCCTTGACTCGAAACCGTCTATGCATGTCAGGCGCAGCTACAGCAGTGCTGGAGACGTGACTACAGGTCCGCAGAAGAAGCAGTGCCGCAGTGCATCTAATCTAGCTTATGTCAGAAGAGGCAGCTTCACCCACGACGGCACAGCAACAATGGCCATGGTATGGCTTCTACTGGCAAGGCTGCAACCGTCCCCTGAGCATCTAGTCTTCAACAAAGCCATCTACAGCCTGCAATGGATTGGTCTGAAGGTATTATGATGCTGTGCAGGTGCATTTTTGAGCTGTATTGCCGCCCTGGTGGCCTATCATATTCTAGTGCAGAGATGATCGTCTTGATCGAACTACGCATGCCATGCTGAGCAGGCAGGGCTACTTTTGCAGCAGAATGTGCTGTAGATGGCTTTCATCATGATGATCATCTCTGCACTAGAATATGATAGGCCACCAGGGCGGCAATACAGCTCAAAAATGCACCTGCACAGCATCATAATACCTTCAGACCAATCCATTGCAGGCAGCCAAACAACACAGCCAAGTCGATCAGATGAGCCACACGGTAGCCAGTGCGGCTTCCACAACTCTTGAGAAGCAGCCTCTGCATATTACAGCCTGCCAACCAGGCTGACAACAACGCTGACACTAACAAAGTTTGTCACCCTCAGCAGACCTCAGTTGATGACCATAAGGCACTAGTCCTCCTCACCCAACAATTTGTGTGATGAGTCCAGACCCTCAATGCTGCGGCAACCAATGCAACATGACAGCAAGTTTGTCACTTTGTGACAGGCTGTCCCACCAGCTGCTGAAGCCAGTCACTCAGATTCACAGCCGTCAGCTGCCTCCGTGATTGCGTCAGCAGTGTCATCACTGAGTGATGCGTCTGACTCAGCGAGCCTTGCCAGCTGGCGGCACATGAGGCGCTGTTGAGGCTGTGCATACTTTGACCAGTCGCTGAGCTCGCGCACGGCACGCGCAGCACAGTAGGAGCTGGAGGAGTCAACCTGCGGCAGCGAGGGAGCGTGACTCAGACGCAGCAACAGCGGTAGCATGCTGCCAGCAGTGTATAGTATACACATGCTGTTACATATATAGTATACACATGCTGTTACATATATAGTATACACATGCTGTTACATATATAGTATACACATGCTGTTACATATATAGTATACACATGCTGTTACATATATAGTATACACATGCTGTTACATATATAGTATACACATGCTGTTACATATATAGTATACACATGCTGTTACATATATAGTATACAAATGCTGTTACATATATGCACAGTGTGCATATGACGAGCAATCTTGCAGCACAGTACTGATGTCAACGCATGCCTATGCTTATTGGGAGCATCCAGGGTCACCACTGGGTGGCAACTTGCTAGCTAGCAAAGTACACTGCTGCACTTGTCAACTGAACAGGAATGCCGCATCATTCCGCATTGAGCTGCAGCTTATTAGTTCCACAATGTCTTGCCGCACCTCCAAAATTGCATCTGCCAGGAAGCGATAGCCGCTGCCGTCGACCGCATGGAAGTTTGGCACACTGTCAGCAAAGCCCATCAGCACAGCACTGCAGGTCCAGCCGTCACTCGCGTCAAACGCAGGATGCCGCATCAGCGCACGCACATTCTCGGTGGTGCCGGGCTGTTCTGAACCCGCTTGAGCCCTAAACCACTTGTACATGGCCATAGGCTTGCTGCCATATGTTGCATAGAAGTGCGAGAGGGTACGGTTGTAGGCTGGAGTGCCTTCTAGACCTTTGAATGCGGTGAGGCGGTCTGACAGGCTGGTGGCATCATAGTACCTGCACGCATGGCGACGAGCACAGCAGCCACCTTACATGTAGAAGAACTGGCCAACAGAGCAACTTTCGTGTGCGTCCTGTAGCTGGTGCCAGACCCGTTGCCTAAACTCAAATCTTTGGAAAGCCACCATTTTGCTTGCAATCAACAGCCGCTGCTGAGATGCAAGCAGGTCATCTACAGCATCACAATGCTAGCAAGTTGATTTCAGCAGCAGCCACGCACCTGCCCTCCATCTGCTGCTGCAGCCTCGCATCCTGCAGGTAGTTCAGCATCCCCAGCGCAGCAGCATGCACAGCACGCGCCTTCACAGCAGGAGGCGAGAAGCCATCCGCAGCTCCAGGCCCTGCATACTGCTGCAGTGCTGCTGCAACATACGCGCCACCTGCTGCTGCCGCAATGCTGGTGGACGCTTGCAGCAGTTTGCGGCCTGACATGCCAGAAACATTGGACTGCGCAAGAGCTGCTGCTGGGAGTGCTGCAGCAGCAGCGCTAGTGAGTGAGGAGGGCTGTCGTGAGGCCCGTAGTGCTGCCAGCTGCCGGTCTGCTTGCAGGACGGTGGACAGCAGCTGGGGCTTGAGCTGCGGAGCGAGCTGCTTCAGCAGCCAGACGCGCACCTGTGACGTAGACATGCAAAAGCAGCAACAGCAGTAGTCCGACAACATATGCCATGTGACAGTGTCACACAAAACGACAGGGCAGTTACCTGAAGAAGGTTATGGCCGCTGATGAGGTGCTTTTTCGGGCCGCAAACAGCAGCGTCTGCATCTGCACCAACCGCTAGTATTGTGCGCAGTTTCAGCGCAGCACATGAATTTGCAGCTGCAAGGTCAGCGTCCCACCTGGTGCAGCAGCAGCGGCTTCTCCTCAGAGATGGCGGTGGACACCTGCGCCACTGAGGGGACCTGCAGTAGCTGGGCCTGCAATGCAGAGCACACATTGCACAGTTTTTGCCATGGTCAATCCAGACATCACCCATCCCACCTGAAACACACATTGGTTGACACACTGAATCCAGTGCTCTAGCTGCCAGCCATGGCATAGCTGATACATCTGGTTCACTTCTGATGCCAGTCATGACTTCTCAACTTGAGATTGGCAGTATCAGGACACCTTGCTCCTGCCTGATATTGAAGACGTCGCTGCAGCAAGGCCCGCCTGAGGGGACCTGCAGTAGCTGGGCCTGCAATGCAGAGCACACATTGCACAGTTTTTGCCATGGTCAATCCAGACATCACCCATCCCACCTGAAACACACATTGGTTGACACACTGAATCCAGTGCTCTAGCTGCCAGCCATGGCATAGCTGATACATCTGGTTCACTTCTGATGCCAGTCATGACTTCTCAACTTGAGATTGGCAGTATCAGGACACCTTGCTCCTGCCTGATATTGAAGACGTCGCTGCAGCAAGGCCCGCCATGTGCCACACTCGGCAACACATGCCAGCCACCTGTGTGTCTACGTAGACCTGTGTACGTGGCACACAACACCCGCAGCACATACCTTGTACTGCCCGTCCAGTGTGTCATCATCAAGCACAGCCTTCAACGCATTCACAAATGCATCCAGAGAGCTCATCTCCTGCCCGCTGTCAGCGTCATCACCAGCTTCACTTGCAGCAGCAGCCAGTGCGGCATCTGCTGCCGACCCAGCTTCCTCAGCTGCGTAGAACAGCTGCAGCAGCAGGCTGGTACCCAGGCGCTGTAGAGCGTCCCATCTGCAGCAGGAGTGAGCACACAGGCCACATGTGCCGCCATAGCAGGCATGTCAGCGCTGCTTTATGACAGTGTTGCCTGATGGAAACACTGTACACAGGCAGCTGCTCTGGCAACCTGCACTGCCACATGAAAAAAGCACCATCTTACACCAGCAGGAGCTAGCCTAGTCCATCCATGGGATGTAGTTGTTGGCCTCAATCGTACTAAGATATACATTTCAGGGCAGCACAACACATGCTTTGTGCGACAGGCGGCCTTGCAGTTCAAAACGTATCCTTGTGCTTTGCCCACCTGGCGAAGGGGTTGCTGTCGTACATTGCCAGGAAGCGCACACTGCCGCTGTCTTCATATGCATCGCCTTCAACATACACTGGCGCTGAAAAGTCCCTCAGCAAGCTCAGAGCAGCAGGCTGGCCAGCAGCGCCCAGCTCAAACCTGAATGTCTGAGCAGGCTGAGAGACCAGCAGAATGACGCTGCTGCTGATGGTGGTGTTGCTGTTGTATTGGCTGGTGTTGAGGACTGCTGTTGTGCCAGGAGCCATGAGCAAGGGGCCGCTGGGAAGTGATGCGGTCATATTGCTGGGAGTAACGGGTATGTCGTCACCATTAGAGTCGAGCAGGCCAATCTACAACAGAGGAAGCAGCGAAACATGTAGTTGGGTGTGAGTGGAGTCGGCATGCGTTGTCATTGTCACACTGTGCTGCAGTCGCTGACAGCATCATACTGACCTCACGGCATGAGAAGGAGACAAAGACTGACTGGGTCCTTTGAGCAGGCGATAGTTTGAGGCCAAGGGCAGCTGTGCATATGTATGCATGTCACCCAGCACAGGATTACAAGCAGTGTAGTGCAGCTGCTGCACACCTTGAGTGGCACCAGTGGTGGGTCTCCCTGTCCTGTCCTGCGGCGCACCGTGACACTAAGCGTGCTGCTGGCACTGTCCCAGCTGCTGCTGACAGTCAATGTAGGAGGCTCGTCATTCTCCAGCCAGGGAAGCAGGCCTGATAGGTTGATGGCTGGGTTGGCTGCTGCCAGCGAGGCATGCAGCTCCTCAAAAGTAACAGACTGCGTACTCATCAGAATGCAGGTTGGAAGCCGCGGCATGCGCTTGTCAGTTTGTAAGTGTAATGTGAGTTCAAGGACATGGCTCAGCCATATTTTGGAACATTATGCCACAAAGCAAAGCAGGGAGGGCACACTATGCCATGACGAATGTGCAAGCAGGGTGCACAAGCTGAACACTGCACCAATGGAAACAGACAGAAGGGCGCACACAGCCGTCTGCACACAGCGTGTGCTGCATTACCTGCATGTAGTATGTGTCGAAGAAGGAGCTCAGGCCGCGTGCAAAGGCCTCCGGGCCCAGCAGGGTGTAGTACAGACGCACAACCTCAGCACCCTGCAAGGCGGTCCGCGGCAGGCAGGGTTGTACATGAGCAGCAGCAAGCATATGCAGGTGTTCAAGGCAGCACCGTGTGCAACTTGCCAGGGCTGAGTGCAACGACAGGGCTAAATGTGCAACGGCGATGCCATTGCTGCATCCGACAGAAGACCAAGACCAAGAAGATAATGTTATCGAGTTTGATGCCTTTTAAACCGTGAAACGCTGTGTGAGGTTGGAAGTTGAAGAAGATTTGCCGCTTGTGAGTCAAGTCACCCGCCCACACAACAACTGTATGTTCAGTTTGCATCCGATGCTTTGCAGCGCAAACAGGTATACAGATCTCCGCTGACCAAGCAATGCATCTTACATGTGGCTGTTACAGCCGAACAAATAGCTGTCCTCCCTCACACACACACACCTTATCATACACTGTGGCGGTGTACATCATGCCTGGCGACCAGATGCTGTCAGGCCGCAACTCATCATACAGCGAGCCGCTCCCGCGCAGCCGCTGCGCATGCAGCACGCGATGCCACCCCGACTCGGCAGCAGCAGCAGCAGCAGGGGAGCTGGGGGAGTAGCTGCGCAGCAGCTGCAGCACCTGAGGCTGCAGAGTCCTGCCGGCCGCGTTGCTGCTGCTGCTGCTGGTGGTACCAGGGTTGGTGATAGTGCTGGGTGCTTGCCCAGCGCCGTTTGCTGCTGCTGGAGCTGGGGTGGCCAGCAGCTTGCGGCCACTGGTGCTGGGGAGAGAATCTGACTTTTCATAGTTCTCGTAATCGTCACTGCTGCTGCTGCTGGTGGTGGTGGTGGTCTCGCTGGTGTTGCTGGATGCTGTTGTGCTGCCTGCAGTGCTGGCTGCTGTTGCTGTACTGCTGGCGGCTGCTGCCTCTGCTTCCGCAATAGCTTCTGCCAGGATGGTGTCCAGCGGGGAGCTGAAGTTGACGAGGGGTGCAGCAACAGCAGCAGCTGCTGCCATTGAAGCTGAGTCCACGTCTGCTGCAAAGAGCTGCTGCCTGAACTGCGTGAGGCCTTCTTTCAGGCTGAGGTCAAACCAGTCACGCAGCGTCACTCGGTTGCCTGTAGCAACAATCGCAGCCAGCAAACCGCAAGGCATAATTTGACTGCAGTTGTTGGTCTGCAAGCATGCTGTGACGGAAGCACAAAGCAGTCACAACCATGTGTGGATGTTTCAGTATGCAGCAATGCAGCAGCAGGTAGAAATGGTAGCAAGGCAAATGCAATTAGACAGATACTCTTATAGCGTCAAAGGCAAAGTCAAAGTTGGGCGTACCTGACCACTCGTGCAGGTACTCATGTGCCACCAGCTGCTGGTTTGCCTGCACCTCGCTGTCCGTGTGCGTGTCAAGTGACCCAGCCAGGTTTGACAGCTGGTAGGTGGAGAGGCCTTGGTTCTCCATGCCCGTGGGAGGGAAGTACTCCATGCCAACCATGTTGTACAGCTCCTGCAGGAAATGCGAACACATTTTGATGGATATAGACGTGATGCATGGCTGCCATCAACGGCGTTGGCAGGAAGCCAGACTGCACGTGTTGTCACAACGACAGGCGGTCATCCCTCGATCCAACCTCTCCTGCAGGTGTGCAACTTTTGAATAAGTGTCATGTGTGACAGCTGCATGCGGCTGCTGGCGCTGCGGCTGCTGCCGCTGCGGCTGCTGTTCAAAAGCAAGGTGCTGGCCAGTCTCACCAAATCGTAGTGCCGTCCGTACATGGCTTCGTCCCACGCCATGGTCTGCTCCAAGCTGTGCAGCGCAAACTTGACCTGGCAGCAAGAGCAGCAGGCACACGAATTCGCCAGGAGCTCTCAGCGCAAGGCTTGCAATACGTGGGAGGTGAACACTGTGACCGCGCAGCTGTTGCAGCAGCTTCAGACATACAGACTGTTCACATAATACAGTGCAAGCACCAGCAGTGCTGCTTTCAAGTTTGGCAGCGCTTGCAACCTGCGCACCTGGTCAGTGTAGCCCTGCGGCGTGTATACCCGCAGTGCTGTGGTCTTGCCCGTGATGCTGCTTGTAAAGCTGCCCTCAGCGCCAAGCACCAGCGGGCCAGCCACCAGCGCAAACAGGTAGCTCGGCTTGGGCAGGGGGTCCTGTGGTGCATGCCCATGTAGTATGCCACAAAAGAGGCATGGCGCGCGCGGGTGAGGCAAACCTTTATAAGCTGCAGCACTGCTGGAAGATACCCGTGATTAGGGTGTTCTATGGTAACACACCTGATGCGCCTCATGCAGGTCAGTTGGTCCGTGGCACATGGTGCTGCTGCTTTATCAGCAACTGCTCACAGGGGCTGCAACCGACTCACTCCCGGCCCGCATGTCCCTGCAAGAGGACATCGACACATGGCACACTATTCGCACCTCATACACAGCGAAGTGCCTCCCACCAGGCAGCTTCCCCGCCTCCTGCAAGTTGCCGTTGCTCAGCAGCACCGGGCACGCTGACTCATAAGCCTCAATCCGCACCGTGAAGTTTGACCTCACGTCAGGCCGATCCAGGAAGTACGTCAGGCGCCTGAACCCTTCCGACTCGCACTGCGTGACGTATGTGCCACTGATTGATCTGGCCATGCCTACTGAGCCTGTGGCCCAGCGCAGCGACAGCGTGTTGGTGATCTGCAGTGTGAACTGACGGTCCAGTGGCTGCAGCAGCGCAAGGTTGCTGTCGGTTACGGAGTAGGTGCCCTGCGCAAGTGGTTGGCCTGCAGCGGGGAGCAGACCGTGGCACAGGTGAGAGGGCAGCAACAAACAGCCTGCAGCGGCTGCAGCTCGAATCGCACTGATGCTAATTCCATACGGCATGACTCATAGTAGTAGTACTAGTAATGAGAGAGAGAATAGTTACATGTGGGTCCAGTCACCATCTCAGATGGTATGAGCCACCCCAAAATGAGCACAATGTCAACGCATGACGAAAGAAGATGAGCACACAATGTAGCCCATTGAGGCCATCCGTTGAGCACAGGGTCTCCCCAGATTGAGCATAAGATTATATCTGCGGTGTGTCAGTGACACACCCCAATCAGCCAACAGTAATGGTAAGCCCACAATGCATGTTGTCACTCCTAGTAGGTTTGCCTTCAATGCTGGTGAGTGACAACATGCATTGTGGGCTTACCATTCACCTCAGGCGGCCCACCAGTCAATCACTGCACTGCAGCAGCGAGGCATTCCACACTGGCAGGGTGTCACGAGCATGCTGGCCCTCTGCTGCAGACTAGTCAAGCCTTTGCTTTGTGTGTAGGCAACACCATGATTGGGTGCAGCTTGTTATGCAAGAACGCTGACCTGACAGGCTGCCCTACCAGGGCAGCTTCCCGCTCACTCTTCAACAGTGCACTGCACCTGGCAGTTTCTGCTGCTCACCATCAAGCTTGATGTCCAGCAGTGTGAGATCCACCCCATCCAGCACCAGCGGCGGCACCTGATCTGGCCCCACCACCACAGCACCCTCAGCAGCAATCTCCTGCTTTCTTCCCCTGCTGCTGTTGCTTGTTGTTGGTGTGCTGTTTGCATCCCCAGGAAGGATGCCGCACCCAAGCTGTGCTGCTGCCGCTGCAGCAGGCGACCGCAGGAACCCCTGCCACGCCGGGTTCCGTGCGATGGTCAAACTGCTTGTGACTGTTATATCGTTGCCTCTAATGCTGAATGACAGCTGGGTGGTGGGGATGAGGTGCGTTGGTGGCACGTAACACGCTCTGAACCTCGTGCTGCCACTGGTGCTGTTGACTGATATCAAAGCTGCCGTGCCAACCTGCAACAGCAACAGCACGACAGCGACATCTGGTGTGGCACTGCAAGGTGGCAATGTAACATGTGCACATGGATGTGCCCAGTGGCAGGGTGAATGGTAGTATAATAAATTCATCCACCAAGACTGTCTGAGGCCAACACATACAGCAGCAGCAGCAGCCTTGCAGTCTGGATAGCATCCACTGGAGACTGTGCAGCACAGTTGCACTGCAGACAGGACGAAGAGGCCCGTACCGATAGTTTCTCCCCTCCTTCTGCCGCTTCTGCACTGCTGATGTCAGCTGCAGCACTTGCTACCACCACCGAGCTCAGCACAAGCAACAACACCAGGCTGGAGCTGGTGCCGCTGCTGCTGCTGCTGCTGCTACGATGCTGCTGAGTGTGCCTCATTGTGAAAACCGGTCTTAAGCAAGCCATGCTTGGGATTTTGAGCAATTGCAGGAGCTGATCAGGGCACGCATTGCCTTCTTATTGCGCTACAGCAGGAACATCGTCACTACGAGAGCTGGAACTCTGGGCGCGTGGCGTGTGGCAGGTGCTCCCTCGGACACTCCGAACTTTGCTGTAAACTATAGCATACCAGCTTATAAGTCAAATGATCGTGTTGCCGAGCTGCCTTTTGGTCGGCTTCACGCTTTCGCAACGCGTTCAAACTTTGATCTCGGCAAGCAGCAAGTGTCCTCCCGGACTTAACAGGCAGTGATTTGGGCACGTAAACGACAACAGAAGCCACATTGGTGGTTTGTTTGGGTGACGTAGGTTGGCGCTGATATCCGCGGCTGTTGCAACCACCATTTGTGAGCAGTACCAGCTGCTGTCAGGTCCCCGGTGGCAGGCGTTGCCCTCGAATGATGCACCAGGCACACCCGAAGCTTATTTTGTCAGCGATGTTGAGTGTGCAGGGCACAGACAGCAGGCATGTCGCCAATGGTGCTCTGGCAGCAACTGTGCCAAATCTGATCGACCACCACTGCACTCCTTCAGGCAACACCGCAGCAGCAACCCACTGACTTGAGAGCAGAGCTGGGGTACTTTTATTACAGCACAGAAAACAGGTGCTCAGCAGCCACACTGCCAGTCGGACTGGACCGGGGCCTGACTAAACCTTGTCAGCAACTCTTTTCGCTGTCACAGCACGCGTCACACGTGCAGCTTGCTTGAAGCTAACAGCATCAATGCAAGTCAAGCACCAAACACAGAGACATACATGGGGTGTGAAGCCATTGCACATGTGGCTTCATCAGAGGGCGATGGAGTATTACTTTAGGGTCCAGCGTATGCAGAATTCGCGTTTGCCACGTCAGGTTTTCTCAGCTGAGTGGAAGCGCCCTAGTGGTGCTC
>CADDIJ020002420.1:0-14976 GCA_902809745.2 Tetradesmus lagerheimii | reverse complement strand
GACACACCACAAGGGCCGTACAAGCCGGAGGCACATCGCCACTACACCCCTGCCAGCTGGCATCAGCAGCATCTGAAACCATCCTGGCCCCAGCGCTGGCACCGGTGCTATGGCTGAACTGGTAACATGACAATGATGATCCTACCGCACGTCAGTTTTCCCATGCTCTACAAACACCCTTACACCCACCCCCTGGCCTCTCATGGCAACATATTAATATTCATGGCGACTAGCCACCGTGCAACACAACAGTTTCCGCAGCTTCACAGCTGGTAACTGAAGCCAGCCCGCTTGAAGGCGCCTGCAGTTTGACTGCTGATCTCCTCATCTGCAGCCGCTGCTAGCGCTGCCGTCTGCGATGCTGTAGCAACAGCAGCAGCAGCTGCCTCTACTGCTGAAGCAGCAGCAGAGTATTCCTTGCCTCCTGCTGCTGCTGCTGCTGATGGCGCATACTGCTGCTGCTGCTGATGTGGCTTGTCTTCAAAGTCAGCAAGCAGCTGCTGCTTCCATTCCTCATCCCCTGCACCCTGCTGCTCCTGCTGCTGCTTCCAGCCAAACATACGGCCAATAGCAGATACAGTGCCGCCACTGCCACCGCTGTAACCTCCAGCTGGTGCTGCATCGGTGCAGTCTCGCAGCTGCTGCTGTTGCCCGCGCCAACAACAGTTTCCGGAGCTTTACAGCTGGTAACTGAAGCCAGCCCGCTTGAAGGCGCCTGCAGTTTGACTGCTGATCTCCTCATCTGCAGCCGCTGCTAGCGCTGCCGTCTGCGATGCTGTAGCAACAGCAGCAGCAGCTGCCTCTACTGCTGAAGCAGCAGCAGAGTATTCCTTGCCTCCTGCTGCTGCTGCTGCTGATGGCGCATACTGCTGCTGCTGCTGATGTGGCTTGTCTTCAAAGTCAGCAAGCAGCTGCTGCTTCCATTCCTCATCCCCTGCACCCTGCTGCTCCTGCTGCTGCTTCCAGCCAAACATACGGCCAATAGCAGATACAGTGCCGCCACTGCCACCGCTGTAACCTCCAGCTGGTGCTGCATCGGTGCAGTCTCGCAGCTGCTGCTGTTGCCCGCGCCAACAACAGTTTCCGGAGCTTTACAGCTGGTAACTGAAGCCAGCCCGCTTGAAGGCGCCTGCAGTTTGACTGCTGATCTCCTCATCTGCAGCCGCTGCTAGCGCTGCCGTCTGCGATGCTGTAGCAACTGCAGCAGCAGCTGCCTCTACTGCTGAAGCAGCAGCAGAGTATTCCTTGCCTCCTGCTGCTGCTGCTGCTGCTGACGGCGCATACTGCTGCTGCTGATGGCGCATACTGCTGCTGCTGCTGATGTGGCTTGTCTTCAAAGTCAGCAAGCAGCTGCTGCTTCCATTCCTCATCCCCTGCACCCTGCTGCTCCTGCTGCTGCTTCCAGCCAAACATACGGCCAATAGCAGATACAGTGCCGCCACTGCCACCGCTGTAACCTCCAGCTGGTGCTGCATCGGTGCAGTCTCGCAGCTGCTGCTGTTGCCCGCGCCAACAACAGTTTCCGGAGCTTTACAGCTGGTAACTGAAGCCAGCCCGCTTGAAGGCGCCTGCAGTTTGACTGCTGATCTCCTCATCTGCAGCCGCTGCTAGCGCTGCCGTCTGCGATGCTGTAGCAACTGCAGCAGCAGCTGCCTCTACTGCTGAAGCAGCAGCAGAGTATTCCTTGCCTCCTGCTGCTGCTGCTGCTGCTGACGGCGCATACTGCTGCTGCTGATGGCGCATACTGCTGCTGCTGCTGATGTGGCTTGTCTTCAAAGTCAGCAAGCAGCTGCTGCTTCCATTCCTCATCCCCTGCACCCTGCTGCTCCTGCTGCTGCTTCCAGCCAAACATACGGCCAATAGCAGATACAGTGCCGCCACTGCCACCGCTGTAACCTCCAGCTGGTGCTGCATCGGTGCAGTCTCGCAGCTGCTGCTGTTGCCCGCGCCAACAACAGTTTCCGGAGCTTTACAGCTGGTAACTGAAGCCAGCCCGCTTGAAGGCGCCTGCAGTTTGACTGCTGATCTCCTCATCTGCAGCCGCTGCTAGCGCTGCCGTCTGCGATGCTGTAGCAACTGCAGCAGCAGCTGCCTCTACTGCAGACGCAGCAGCAGAATTCTCCTTGCCTTGTCCTCCTCCTGCTGCTGCTGCTGACGGCGCATACTGCTGTTGATGTGGCTCGTCTTCAAAGTCAGCAAGCAGCTGCTGCTTCCATTCCTCATCCCCTGCACCCTGCTGCTCCTGCTGCTGCTTCCAGCCAAAGATGCGGCCAATAGCAGACACAGTGCCACCACCGCCACCGCTGTGGTCCTCCTGGTGCTGCAATGGTGCGGTCTCGCGGCTGCTGCTGTTGCCCGCGCCATGCTGCTGCTGCTGCCCAGGGCCAGTGTACATGTCGTAGGCTTCTGAGTACTCTAGGTGCTGCTTCTCTTGCATGTGCTCTGCTGCATTGTCGTCGAAGGAAGCAGGGGAGAAAGCTCGTAGCGCCTGCAGGGTCAAACATGCAACGCGGCAGCAGATACCAAAAAGACGTGAGCATTGGCGCAGCGCAGTGCATGCGAAACAGCAGTTGACTGATGTGTCGTGTTTGCTAGCCGCATTGCTTGCAGCTGCAGTCACAGTCGCTGCTTCATTGTCGTCAAATAATGCAGGGGAGAATGCTCGGAGCGCCTGCGGGGCGGCATGTATCACAAGGTTCACAGCAGCAGGAGCATGATTAGGGCCAGTGGTTTGAGGCTAACGTTGCACCATAGAGAACAATGGTTGGCTTCTGCACAACTTGCACTCCTACTAGATGCGGCTGCTGCTGATGCATACCAGGGAACTTCGCATGTGCAATGATGCGGCACGCCTGCGGACATGGCCAACCATACTAACATCCAGTACATTCCTTTTATCATGCACTTTCAGCTGCTGTTGCTATGAAAAGCCATACACACTATACCAGTGCACTTGTTGCGACAGGCCCACTGCAAACAACACGGGTTGGTCAACACACCTTATCAGCAGCATGCGCGACGCTCTCTTCTGCCTTCACATGGTCTTCCAGTGCACAAAGCAGGAAAAAGAAAACATAATAATACGACTGCCCCATTATTGTTGGATCTTATTTCAAATCTTTTAGCCTACCTTGTCAGCTGCATGCGCGACACTCTCTTCTGCCTCCACGTATCCTGCCTCAACCCCAACGCCAGGCAGGCTTGAACCCTCAAACCCTACCGCACTAAACCCTGGCTCATACCCCGGCTCGTAAAACCCTTCCCCTGACTCATCCCCTTCCTCCGCCTGCTGCTGCTTTGTGTTATATAACACAGATCCACCAGGCTCAGCAGCAGCAGTAGCAGTACGATCGTTGTTGTACTGCCTGTCACTGACATTGTACTGCCTGTCATCATTGTACTGCCTAACTGCTGCTGCTGAGTCAGCTGCGGTACCCAAGCGGTACAGCGTATAGGCTAAAGCCAGCAGTACAGCTGTTGTTGCTGTACCGCCTACTGCTAGCCCCAAGCCTGTCAGCAGCAGCATGAGGCAGGTGGCCAGGCTAGGACGCAGCGCGACTGCCAGTCGATCAAGGAAGCCTGCAAGACAGGAAGTCACAGTGTAATAGAGGGACACAGCTGGTGGCTTGTGAGTGACAAGTGTGCTGGTGCAACAAGCATAAGGCAGGTCGCCAGGCACCTGTGTGTGTAACTAGTTTTGACACCAGCAGCCGCCTAGAGGAGCCAACTAGCGTTAGCTGACGCTGCAAACTAGCGTGTTGCAACTAGCACTAGCTAATCTAATCTCGGTGGAACCCCACAGCAATGCTGTCATTGCCTTGTCTGATATGCTGGCATTCTCCCAACACCACTGCGTGCTGCAGAACACGCCAGCATACTAGACAAGACAGCAACAGTAATAATCGCAATGTATTGACGCAGTAGCAAACACAGTAATCTAACACAATAATCTATGCAGTTGCGTGTGCACTGATGCTGCTGTGTCACCTCCATATGCTTCACCACACCAGTACACAACACAGCCAATGCACAGCACACAGCATCCAGGGCAAATCACATAAGCCGTGTATCCTGAAAGGGAAAGAAATGATGTTGCGCCACTCACTGAGCTGTGTGTGCAGGTGTGCCGCAGCTCTGTACACCTTCGGCGGTCCGTAGCCTGCCGAACGGCCAATCATAGTCACTCGCAGCCACATGGCGCGAGGACCAGCCACCGCAACATCTGCTCCTTCTGCTGCTGCTGCTGCCCATCCATCTGATGCTGCTCCTCCTGTCACTCTGCTACCCTTGCTGCTGCTGCTGCCAGGTACCCCCATCGAACCCGGCGCCAAGCATTCCCCACTGCCAGCTGCCGCAGGGGTTTTCGCAGGGTTTAGACCGGCCACAGAACCCCAGCCTCCAGGCGGCGGCTGAGGGTTTTGGAAGCCATCAAATAACGGCATCTGAACCCTAACGGTGTCGTCCTTGAACCCTAAGGCACGCCAGGGGCCGAAGATGAAAAAGTCGGCTACCCGGAAGAACAGGGGGCGGGGTTTAGGTACCCAGGTTCTTGTGGTTCTGGCGAGCACTATACCTTGCTGTGAGACGAGCTCGCCGGTTAGCTGCAGCAGCAGACACAGCAGACACAGAAGACACAGCACAGGAAAGAGTGACAGATCAGTGTGCAGCCGCAAGCACTGGAGTCGTGTGTGCATTCGAACATGCAGAAGTACAGGAATAACACGCAATCCAGAGTCCATGGTTCTGACACAAAAAAAACACCATGCAACTCCTGTGAGACACCAGATTGCAAACACACCAGATGACTCTCAAACATACCAAGAACAAGCAGCCGATATACAATGCGCGTGTGCTGCCTCTTACCTGCACCAAGTCAGGCTCTGGGTGGCGAGGCATCTCCAGTTCAACAGCCAAGCCCATCCTGCCCCAACTCGGCACCAACCATTCTGCTTCCGGCACTACCACTCCACATTCTGCCACCTGACATACCAGGCATGCATTCGACCCTGAGGACTAAGAAACTTGCAACAACAAGTAATATTCTACTTGTTCCTGCTGCCCTTACCTGCACCAGGTCAGGCTCAGGGTGGCGAGGCATCTCCGGTTCAACAGCCAAGCCCCACACCACTCCCCACATCAACACCACCACCAGCCCTGACACCATATCACTGCCAAACAGCTGCCTGCAACACAAGCATGATGCGCTTCTAACCACAAAAGCTGCCAAAAAGCAGCCAAAATACAACGCGTATCAGCTGCCTCACCTGCACCAAGTCAGGCTCTGGGTAGCGAGGCATCTCCAGTTCAACAGCCAAGCCCATGCAGCCCCAACTCGGCACCACCACCCCACTCCCTGCCGCCTGACATATTCTTAACCCTGTATTTAGCCTTGGAAACACCGCAATAACAAAACACCGCAATAACAAAACACCGCAATAACAAAACACCGCAATAACAAAACACCGCAATAACAAAACACAGCAATAACAAAACACAGCAATAACAAAACACCGCAATAACAAAACACCGCAATAACAAAACACCGCAATAACAAAACACCGCAATAACAAAACACAGCAATAACAAAACACAGCAATAACAAAACACACCGCAATAAATAACAAAACACCGCAATAACAAAACACCGCAATAACAAAACACCGCAATAACAAAACAAAACCAACTGTTCCTGCTGCCCTCACCTGTACCAGGTCTGGTTCAGGGTGGCGAGGCATCTCCAGTTCAACAGCCAAGCCCATCCTGCCCCAACTCGGCACCAATAACTCTCCTTCCTCTGACACCACCACACCAATCCCTGCCTCTGACACATTAGGTATGTGATTAGCCTTAAACACTAGCAATAAGAAGTCAAAACAACTTGCTGGTGCCTTACCTGTACAAGGTCGGGTTCGGGGTGGCGAGGCATCTCCAACTCAACAGCCAAGCCCATGCGGCCCCAACTCGGCACCAACGACTCTATCACAGTCACCTGTCAGCTGCTCACCACGAAGCACTGATGCAGCACAAACAAAGCAAAAAACGAACACCACCACAGAATGACCAAATACAGCCGTTCCTGCTGCCCTCACCTGCACCAGGTCAGGCTCAGGGTGGCGAGGCATCTCCAGTTCAACAGCCAAGCCCATCCTGCCCGAACTCGGCACCAGCCACTCTCCTTCCGGCACCACCACACCACCCCCTGCTGCTTGGCATTATCAGGCATGCATTTGACCCTGAAACCTAAAAAAAATGCAATAAGAAGTAAAAATATACTTGTTCCTGCTGCCTCACCTGCACCAGGTCGGGTTCCGGGTGGCGAGGCATCTCCAGTTCCACTGACAAGCCCCACACCACTCCCCACATTATCAACACCACCAGCCCTAACACCATACAGCTGCCAAACAGCTGCCTGCAACACGAGCATGACGCGCTTTCACATCACAAACCTTGCCAACAAGCAGCTAAGCTATAATGTTCCTGCTGCCCTCACCTGCACCAAATCAGGCTCTGGGTGGCGAGGCATCTCCAGTTCAACTGCCAAGCCCATCCTGCCCCAACTCGGCACCAACCACTCCCCTTCCGGCACCACCACCCCACTCCCCACATCAACACCACCAGCCCTAAACACTGCCCCATCTGTCGTCCCAGGTGCTGCTGCATTCCCTTTTCCCCTGCCCCTACTGCTGCTACTGCGCCCAAACCCTAAACCAAACCACCCGCGGCTACCGCTGCGCTGGCGACTGTTAGGCCCTCCTCGATCTGCTGCTCTGCTCACGGGCCCAAACCCTAACCCCAAAAACCCTAGCTGCCGGCCAAACCCTAAACCCCCCGCACTGCCATCTGCATCGCTGCTAGCAACGCTGAAGCTCCCGCCAGGGCCTAAGTTCCCTTGGAAAGATAGTGCGGCTGCTGCTGCTGATAACGGCTGCTGGTTAGGGGGAGGAGTGAGGGTTGCTGTGAGGGGTGTTTGACGCAGCAGTGGCAGCCATGCGCCTGCTGCTGCTGGGCCTGCTGCGTAATCAAAATGCAGCGGCAGGCTGACGTGTGTCTGCTGCGCTGGCAGGTACCACCTGCATGGGAGGGGGGTGTGAAACATGGCGGCAGCATATATGGGTGACTTTGAAACATTTGCAATGAAGACTGCAGCGGGTTTGGGGGCCAGATGAGCAGCAGTGGCAGCAGCGGCAGCAGCAGCAGCGGCAGCCATGCGCCTGCTGCTGCTGGCCCTGCTGCGTAACCGAAATGTAACGGGAGGCTGACGTGTGTCTGCTGCGCTGGCAGGTACCAGCTGCAGGATGGCGAGGCGGGGAGGGGCGGGGGTGAAAAGGCGGCGACATCATACATTGGGGTTTTTAGACAATTGCAATGAGACTGCAGAGGGTTTGGGGGCCGTAGTTAGTAGCAGTGGCAGCAGCAGCAGCAGCAGCAGTGGCAGCCATGCACCTGCGGCTGCTGGTCCTGCTGCATAGTCGAAATGCAGGGGCAGGCTGACGTGTGTCTGCTGGGCCGGTAAATACCACCTGCAATGGGAGCAAGTAAGAGGGCATAGCAACAATAGGGTATTGAGTCACACTTGATGGGGTGTTTGAGGTTTTAGGGCAGCAGCGGCAGCCATGCGCCTGCTGCTGATGGCCCTGCTGCGTAATCGAAATGTAACGGGAGGCTGACGTGTGTCTGCTGCGCTGGCAGGTACCACCTGCAGGACAGCGAGGCGGAGGGGGTGTGGAACAGCGGCGACAGCATGCACAACTGAGTCACACTTGATGGGGCGTTTTGGGTGAGCGCGGCCATGTAAAACCTGCTGCTGAGGGTCCTGCTGCATAAATCGAAATGCAGGGGGAGGCTGACGTGTGTCTGCTGGGCTGGCAAATACCACCTGCGGGACAGGGGGGGTGAAAGAGCGGCGAAAGCATGCGCGAGTAGGTGTGAGTCACGATTGATGGGGTGTTTGGGGTTGGTGCAGCAGTGGCAGCCATGCGCCTGCTGCTGATGGTCCTGCTGCGTAGTCGAAGTGCAGCGGCAGGCTGACGTGTGTCTGCTGGGCTGGCAAATACCACCTGCATGGGGGCAGGAGAAAAAGGGCGTAGCAGCATGCACAACCAGATATGAGTCACACCTGATGGGGTGTTTTGGGTGAAGCGCAGCGGCAGCCATGCGCCTGCTGCTGATGGTCCTGCTGCATAGTCGAAGAGCAGCGGGAGGCTGACGTGTGTCTGCTGGGCTGGTAGGTACCACCTGCAGGGGACCAACAAAAAGATATACAGCAGCATCAACATTATCAAAAGCATTGCATCAGGATATCAAGATTTGGCGGCATGCATCAAATGCGGGGGGAGGCTGACCTGTGTCTGCTGGGCTGGCAGGTACCACCTGCAAGGGGGGGGAGTGAAAAAGCGGCGACAGCATGCACGAATGGGTATTGAGTCACACTTGATGTGGTGATTGGCGCAGCAGCGGCAGCCATGCTCCTGCTGCTGATGGTCCTGCTGCGTACTCGAAATGCAGGGGCAGGCTGACGTGTGTCTGTTGGGCTGGCAAATACCACCTGCAAAAGGCGGGTGCAAGTTGAAAAGCGGCGAAAGCATGCACGATTAGGTATGAGTCACACTTCATGGAGCGTTTTGGGTTAGCGCAGCAGCGGCAGCCATGCGCCTGCTGCTGCTGGCCCTGCTGCGTAATCGAAATGCAGGGGCAGGCTGACGTGTGTTTGCTGCGCTGGCAAGTACCACCTGCCGGGGGGGGGAGGGAGTTGTGGCAAAAGCATACGTGAGATGTTGTTGAGACGATTAGAGTGAAGACGGCTGGCTTGGGGCCGTATTTAGTAGCAGCAGTGGCAGCATTAACGGCAGATGCAGGGGCCGTGCGCCTGCTGCTGCTGCTGTCATGCCATGCCATGCCATGCATTGCTCTTGGTCAAAACTGTAACAATTCCCGCCTAGCCAGCAGCGGCAACAGTGCTGCACATCCGCCAACCCAAGCTGCCAGCACTGCCCCTAGCCCCAACAGCAGAATGCTGCTGCTACCATCAAGGTGCTGCTGCTGCTGCTGCCATGCAATGCTTCGCGCTTCAACACAGCTGTCAGGGATTCTCATCTGGCAAGCAGCACCAGCAGTGCTGCGCAGCCGCCGTCCCCTGCTGCCCCTTGCCCTCAAAGCCCTAGAAGATGTTTCTACTGCTGCTGATCATGAATGCGGCTCTCACCTGGCAAGCAGCACCAGCAGTGCTGCAAAACCGCCACCCCAAGCAGCCAGCGCTGCACCAAGTCCCAACAGGCCCAAAATTGCCATTACTACTGCTGCTGATGATAAATGGGACTCTCACCTAGCCAGCAGCACCAGCAGTGCTGCACAACCACCTCCCCAAGCAGCCAGTGCTGCACCGAGTCCCAACAGCCCCAGCATTGTTGCGTTGAACAGACTGACGCACGTCGCTGGAAGTGCAATGCTGCATCTGTACTGCTACTGCTGGCATAGGCGTGCAATGCATTGCTATTGAGGCGGACAATAAAGAAGAAAAGAGAAGGGATCCTCACCTGGCCAGCAGCACCAGCAGTGCTGCACAACCGCCACCCCAAGCAGCCAGCGCTGCACCAAGTCCCAACAGGCCCAAAATTGCCATTACTACTGCTGCTGATGATAAATGGGACTCTCACCTAGCCAGCAGCACCAGCAGTGCTGCACAACCACCTCCCCAAGCAGCCAGTGCTGCACCGAGTCCCAACAGCCCCAGCATTGTTGCGTTGAACAGACTGACGCACGTCGCTGGAAGTGCAATGCTGCATCTGTACTGCTACTGCTGGCATAGGCGTGCAATGCATTGCTATTGAGGCGGACAATAAAGAAGAAAAGAGAAGGGATCCTCACCTGGCCAGCAGCACCAGCAGTGCTGCACAACCGCCACCCCAAGCTTCCAGCGCTGCACCAAGTCCCAACAGCAAACATGCTGTGGCTACCATCAAGATGCTGCTGCTGCTGCTGCTGCCATGCAGTGCATTTGTTTGTCAGATCTGTCTCGGCCTCACCTAGCAGCAGCACCAGCAGTGCTGCACACCCGCCACCCCATGCAGCCAGCGCTGCTCCAAGTCCCAACAGGCCCAGCATTGTTGAACAGGCTGACGCGCCTCGCGCCTGTGGCACCATGTGCAGCATTGAGGATGCTGCTACAGGTGTGCTGCTGCTGCTGCTGCCACTGCTGGTACCGCCGTGCAATGCATTGCTGTTGAGATAAACAAACAAGAAAAATATGACAGGGATCCTCACCTAGCCAGAAGCACCAGCAGAGCAGCGCAGCCGCCACCCCAAGCAGCCAGAGCTGCTCCCAGCCCTAACAGCCCAAGTATTGTTGCGTTGAACAGACTGACGCGCCTCGCCCCAGGCACCTTGTGCAGCATTGAGGATGCTGCTGCTAACATGGTGGTGCTGTTGCTGTGGTGGGTGTGGGAGGGAGAGGGCGGTGCGGGACGCTTGCCGTATGCCTGCGGTGGATATAGAAAGAGATATAATGGTAAAGTATTAGTGCAATGTGCTGCTGCACTGTCTGTGCAGGATGAGACATGACAGCTGGTCAATTGCAGGAGCAGCTGCGAGGAATTCTGCTGCGTTGTACGTCACACAGGGCGAAAGTTATCAGGAACCAGTGGTGGGTGTGAGAGGGAGAGGGAGGTGCGGGCTGCTTACAATAGGCCTGCAGGGAACCTGAGATCCACGCGCATATGAACGATTATCGAACACATGCGCTGCGGGAATGTTCTGCGGGATGGGGCATGACAGCTGGTCATTGTTGCCCAGCAACTGTTGGCATGCAGTCCAAGATGAGTATCTGAAGCTCAAGCTGCGTTCTGCCTTACAGCAAGCACGAGACAATGAACGGGCTTGCTGAAAGGGGATCTGAGGGTATAATGCACGTGGCGTGCAGCAGTCATCTCTGCTGGCATGTGCTGATCGCTGTTGTGAATGTGTCCAAGGGCCTTTTGAACAAGGCTGCTGATGTGATGCTGGTTTGTGGCCTGCATCGGCTGATTCAAACGTCTACATATCCTTCTGATATCATTGATGACTGCTGTGAGACAGAATGCGCACGAGGTATATGGAGCAGCAGCAGTGGCCCCGCTGCTACTGCTGCTGCATGCGCTGCGTGTGTACACACGCTGCACAGCCTGCTGCAGCCCTCCTCATCTGGTGCACCACTTTGCAGTAACATGTGTTTACACTCACCCCAGAATATGCATACTCTGGCGTCTCCGGGCCTTCGTATTCATTGCTGTTGAACTGCTCCTGCCCAAGTGGCTCACTGCTGTGGCCCCAGGCTCCGCTCGGGTTTGCTGCTAGCTTCGACATCGCGGTGCTTTCACATATTGGATGCGTGGAACGATGGATTCGTGCTAGAATGGTGATGCGAGTGTCAGGTGATGCGGTGTTTTCTTGGATTTGGACTAGCTGCGCGTATGGTCTGATGCAAACTTGTTGCTGCGTTGCTCGAAATAAACATACCTAAAAGCCTGGTTGGACACAACTGGAGCCTGTGACCGTTACAACCGAACACACTCTTGGTCCCGGAACCACAGCACTGTGTTGGCTCAACGTGAACAGTGCTCACACAATTGTGAGCTGCGCCTGCCAACCGCCCCATGTATAGTGGGTTGCGTACAAGATGCATGTCACACGCATGCAGAGTGTACAAAAGGCCAGCTGCAGAGCCTGCCGCTGACCAATTACAAGCGCCCCAGCCTGAGAATCGCATGGCCCAAGCAACAGTGAATCCTGCTGCGGTATGCAATGCTGCCATCTTCACATCATACATATAATACACACGGTGAATATCAACAAGCACAGCCTAGGTTGAAGCAGCTGCAGCTTGTCCAGTGTTGCCATCTGAAACGTGTGCCATATGCTGCAACGTGCATTTAAAATGCTGGCGGTCAATAAGCCGCAGTCAAATCATTGGGCCGCAGTCAAAGGATTCACGCAGCAACCAATACCAGTGTACAGGAGTGCATCTCAGATGCAGAGCAGAGCCTGCCTCTGCTGCTGCTGCTGCTTTGAGCATCACACAGACGCTATGTGCCAAGCTTTGCCCTTCTACTGATCTGCTGCATCTGCTGCTGTCGTCGTCGCTGCTGCACCTGCAGCTGCCGGCTTGCTCAGTTCCTTGCACAGCGCCTTGTGCCACTTCCAGTGCTCCACCTGGCAGGCCTTGCAGCAGTACCTGCAGCAGCAGCAGCAGCAGCAGCAGCAGCAAATGACAGGAGCCCAGGCGCCATGAAAGCATGAACGCTACTGTAGCTGACCTCGCGCTATGTACGCATCACGGGAGTCGCAAGTGAATTCTGGTCAGGAGCCAGCAAGTGTCTATACTACAGGTCCCTGAAGGGCCTTGCAGCCTGCATTGAATGTGGATGAACCGTATGGAGGATGTGACAGTGCAGTGCAGGTTACACGATGCACTCAACAACGACAACATACAGTGCTGCATAGCCGTTGAGTGAACTTGCCGAACTCAACAGACAGGCCAGCTCAAACATCTGTTGAACACCACCCCTCACCTTGCTGCCTTGCAGCGGCCACACACGCAGCTCTTGCCTCCCACCAGCACCAGCCCACTGCGCTGCGCCAAGTTGCTGCACCCAGGGTGGTTGCAGGCAGTGCTCAACGGAATGCGGCCCACCACTGCCTGTGCCATGCTGTTCAGCTGCTGCGCTGCTGCAGCTGCATCAGGCTGACGGTTGCTGGTTGTACCTGCTGTTGCTGCTGATGGTGGTGGTAGCATCGCTTCATGGAAGTCGGCCACCTGCTCGTATGCTGCAGCTGCCTGCTGCTCTAGCTGCTGCTGCACTTCGCTACTCAGCCCAGCCATGGCAAGGTACTTTGGAAATACATCTACATAGATCATGATGTCCAGGGTGTTGTCAGTTGACAGCAGGCCTGCGGACGGACGGCGCCTGTCTGACACTGCTGCTGTGTCAGGCTGGCTGGCAGTGGCCGCAGCTCCAGCGGCTGACACATCCTGACTCAGCATACCTGACCATGCACAGAAGCAGCGAGCAAACAGCGCCACCCATGGTGCTGCATCCGCTGCTGGTGATGCTTCTTCGCCGCCACGCCCGCCATGGCTGCTGCTGCTGCTGTTCGTGCTGCTGCTGTCACCGTGGCCTTCTCTAGCCCTGCTGGCAGCAGCGTCTGCTGGTGACTGTGCAAGGCGGTCCAGCGCTGCCATACATGTGCTTGCCACCTCTGTCAGAACACAGAACGTCACAGCAGCCTGAGCTCTGCTGCCATCTGCCACCTGTGCTGAATGCTGCACACCACACTTGAAGTGACCTGCAGCGCATATAGCTGGCGCAGCAACTGCTGCTGCTGCTGCCGCCGCTGCTGCTGATCTGTGGTGTTTCCAGGTGTCCCGCATCGCCTTCGGTCTTCTGCCAAAAGGCCACTCGGGTTACAGCTGCTACAGGCGCTGCATGATGTGCCGCAGCAGCAACTTGCTGTTGAACAGCTGTATGCCATGCATCTGAGGTTGCCAGGTGACGCAGTGCAGCCTCATATGCAGGCAGCAGCAAGCTGGCGTTGGCACTTATCAGGCCTGCAACGGCATCAGTGTGGGTCTCGTCTGCAGAGCAGCAACAGCAGAGCAGAGGACCAGCAGCAAAAATTCACACAGAGCAGTGTACGAGAAGGACACCAACCTAAACCAGTGATGAGCCTGCCTTGGCTGGTGCACCTGCATCAACAACGCTCTTTGGAAGATTCTAGAAACTTTCTGGAGTCAAAATCTGGCAGATAGCTGCATTGTTCCAGTGGAAATCGTCTTTGCTTGACAGCCAGCAGCTATGCGCCGTAAACTCACTAGCCAAAGCACTAACAGTTACACAAGCAGGCCAGGTCTCACCTCCCTGCACCAGCTGCAACAGCAGCACTGACAGCCAAAGCTCAAGAGACACCCGCGCGCTGCTGCTGCTGCTGCTGCTCCTCCTGCTGCTGCTGCCACCGCCAGCTGCAGTGACAGTGCCAGCTCTACAGCCGACAGTGCCGCTAGTGCTGCTGCTGCTGCTGCTGCTGGAGGGAGCTGCATTACCTGAAGCCCCTGCAGCCCTGCTGCTACTGCTGCTGCTTGAAGCTGCTGCCTCCTGAGTTCCCAGCACACCCTGCAGGTGTGGCAGCAGCTGCTGCAGCACAGGTTGCAGCAACGCCTTGTTGACAGCTGTAGACATCCGCTCACCCACAGTACCTGCTGCGTCTAGCATGACCAGCAGCGTCTTCATCAACTCCGCTTTACTCTCCACTTTGTCCACAAGCTGCACTAGCTGCACCTGCACCAGGGCCTAGTGCTGCAGCTGGGCAACCAGCACCAGCAGTGGCAGGCACTGCTGATGACGCTGCTGTGCCGGCTGTACATCAGCCCCCGCAGATCTTGCAGCGGCTGCATGCCTATGGCTACCACTGCTGCTGCTGCTGCTGCCAGTAGCTGTCCGCGTTGCTGCCCAGCGTGGCAGCATGTGCTGCACCACAACAGCGATGCTCAGCAGTGCAGCAGCAGTGCTCCCCTCCTCATATTCCCGCTGCCACTGGAATTGAATGCCATGATCATCATTGATGCGCGAGATCGCTTGGCCATTCCAACTCAAAATGTTGACCAGAAGCTGCTCGGCACCTTGCTGCACCTCACCGTTGGACGACACACAGCTGCTGCTGCTGCTGCTGCTAGAAGTTCTTAGCAGCTGGGAATCTGAAGTTCTGCTGCCACTGCTGCTGCTAGTACATAGACTATCGGCTGTTTCACTGTGTGTCGTGTCAGGGCTCAATTTGAAAAGCAATAGCGTAATGCGACTGGCTACAGCTACTGTTGAGACATGTTCAGACTATTGTTGACTCTGTTTTGTCATATTACATGGAAAGCGACGCGTTTCGGGCTCTTCACCCTTCATCAGGCTTCAATCCTGTGAACACGGACAGAGTCAACAAATACTCGCCATCAGAAGC